>WYDI02011781.1:0-24843 GCA_009867235.2 Psittacus erithacus
AAAGTTAGAAACACAGTGCTGCACCAGCCACTAAGAAGGAGAAAAAATGACTGCTACTGCTGAACCCATGACAATGTCCCAAGAAACGCATCTACAGAGAGATGATAAAAACAACTACATGTATTCACTTACTTTACACTTATACCTGCTTCGTAACATTATTCAACTTCATATAAAGCTGGTATCTGAATTATGATCACTGAGCAATGACACATTACATCTCTTGTACCCCTAGTTCAGGTAGATAAAGTATATTTGAGGAGGACACCTGAAGCAATCCATGTACAGCAGCAGAATTTCCATTTTTTAACAAATACATGCATTTTCTACAAATACCAAACATGCAAAACAAACTGTTATCATTGAACATCAACTCTGCTTATAATGGGGGTCTTCCCTTGAAAATATTATTCTGAGTCAAAGATGTCTAAATATTTTGATATTACACATACATAACATCCTTAAGGTAAAAAGAAAAAAGTGGGGGGGGAAGGTATCAGGTTTCTTTTAATACACTGAGTTTTCCTGTCCATCCTAATACATTAGTAGAGTTTTTCAACCCACCTGGAGATAAAGTCCTGGCTGCACTGACTTTTTATTTTGGATCACAGCTTCATGAAAATATGCCGATTAAATGGGTTGCAAATTTACAGGTTTCTCAATGTTCTCAAATGTCGTCTGCAGTTATGATACCACAGAAGGACTCTGAAAGTAATTACTTAAAACTTAGACAAAGCCAACCCATTTTCTCTACATTAATTAAAATAAATGGAAAACATATAAAATTAAGTCCAACGTGTGCACAAACACTGAGAAAGTGGATGCAGTCCAAAGAAGAGACATGCTTCATATCATGTATTCTGTTTCCGATAAACTATCATCTATGTCATTCTTTTAACCCCAGAATTAGAAAAATACAGACTCATTAAAAGTATCTTGGGAGATGGAGATTCGATATGTGTGTCCAAGTTTAAATGAGTTCCACTAATCTACGAGTCTAACTAGTTCAACTAGTATTCCTCTACAAACTTAACCCCCAAATGAAAAAAAAAAAAAGATAACTTGTAAAGGGTATTTTAAGCACTAACAGCTTTAAATTCAGTACATGCAGAAGTGCATACAAAACAGAAAGCACAAGTCAAACAGCAGCACAGATGGCAAAGGGAAACAGGTAAGCAAGCAAGCAGAAGAGTTACATCAAAAACCAATGTATTAAATTTTTCAATCTTATTTTTCCTTGGGCCTATTCTTAACTTAGCTTTCATATTCTTTTTTTAAAGGATTTTCCTTTTACATTTCCTATTTGTCATGCGCCCTGCAAACGGATTGCATGTTACAATGTATTGTGATGGACCGATATCTATACAATAAAATTAGAATGAAATACAGGTCTGGATGCATCAGGATCTAAGTATCAACAGAATCCCCAAGAAAAAACTAAATAAACCTAAATTTTTCTGTTTATAGATACATGTGATAAATTCAGTTAACTGAAGTAACTCCTGTCATTCTTGCTTTCTCCTTAGAAGGTAAAAGTAACACTTTCGGAAAAGTCATTCAGTCTTTCAAGCATTGTATAGAAACACAGAATATTTTTACTGATATTGTCAAGGGTGGAAATTAAAACACAATGTTAAATTGACCTCAGCTGATGTGGAGAACAGTGTTAAACTTACAGAGAAATTAAAACATCCAGGTATGAAAATATACAGGTATGAATACCTCTTGATCAAAAATCAAACAATAAAGGCAAAAGCATTTTCTAGATGACATATCCCTGATCTTTAAATAAGAAGTATAGAAAAGAGATCATTCATTTTGTTCCCTATTAATTTCCTCTAGTGCTTTTTTCACTGTCTTGTGACTGACTAGAACAGAAACCAGGCAGCAGCATTCTAATCATCTGAATGTGTATTTCTCAGATGTCAAAAATCATCTAAAAATATCAAAGAAAGAAAAGAAAAATAGTGCAAGACAATAGCAAGTAAAAAAAGAATTCTAAATGGCAGTCTGCAATAACAGATGCCTCTGACTGGATAAGTAATACAGTAGTAACTGCCTTAGTGAAAGACAAAACAATATAACACAACACTGTCCACCTAGGCAAATGTGTGTTTGCAGGCATTAAGAGTTATACTGACAATTTACAGAACATAATTCGACAAAAATTAAACAACCTTCAAAAAGGACAGCTCTCTAGGACAGTCCCAGTACAGATGTGAGATGTTAACATACCAGACAGAAAACAGCAAGCCCTGTTGAATGTCTTACACCACTTAGTTTTTAAGTTTAGTAGCCAGATCCAAGTACCTGTTCAGATACCATACAGGACAGAGTTTTAGTACCATTTAAAATGCAAAGACATAAACCCATTCAAATTCACCTATCAAGCACACACGTATTTCATCTGTTTTCTAAGAGAAACAGAAAATTCTGCAGAATATCTAAATAAACAATAAAAACAAAACAACCCCAAACAGCTGGGTTAGACCAGAATCCATGGGGTTTATGTCCAAACAAGTCTGACAGTTTAAATTACTGAAACTTGGTCATTTACTTCATTTTACCAGTTTCACACTGATGTAACCCACTCACTGCTTTGTATTAATTTCATGACACTAATGCCAGTGAAGACAGAAGGAAATAAAGCTGCAGATTTTAAATTTTAAAATCTGAAATTTAATGGTGTTTCTCTGGTTCAGAATGCATCAAATGCCAGCAAAGCTCAAGCTACAATCACAGAAACAAGTGAATGTTTGACTGAGTCTCACTAACATGCCCACTAACCTGGGTTTGTAAAATCTCAGTGATTCCAAGCCACTTACCTCCTAGAGGATAAATTGTTAGCAAGATTTTTTGAGGCATCTAAAACAATAAAGAAATAGTTGGAAGAATCTCTACTATCTAATAGTAGTGCAAAAAGCCAACATACTGAAGGGAGTCTTCAGAAATTAGTCTCATGGTTAGTATCATGTGAGTATTCATGGTTGTGGATACCCACACAATACAGCCTGAACTAATCACTATGTTCCCTAACTCTATAATGTGCTCAAAATAAAGTTTCATCAATGTTCTTGCAGCTTGCAAATGATAAACACTCCAGTTACATCTGCAGATTGAGTAAGGAAGATTAGAATCAAACTCAGTAGAAGTGACTCATGAAAGACATGACTATATGAAGATCATATAATACAGGAAGCCACAAGGTTACTTTTACCCATGATACTTATCCCCTCAAATATTTTAATGGCTACCAGAAGCACCACTACAATCAATCAGACTTTTAGCTTCATTACGCTACATGGTAGCTACTGCACAGCTAATAACCTGGGAGCTCAACTCAACTCTACTGCAAGTCCACACAATTTGGTAATACAAATTTGATCCTCAGAGTACGGTGACTATAGAAGACTGAAACACTTCACCACATGTCATGAGAAAATTATTTAAATCTTTCTGGAAGGTTGTGGGAGTGTGAAGAGAAAATAAGAAACAATTCTGTTGGATTGAGCCGGCTGACCTTCTTGCGAGTTTTAAAGTGCTACTGTTACTTGAAAGAGGATGGGGTGAAAGAGCATGGGAAACTGCGATGCATATTCTACAGCACACAGACTAACCCCAGGCTAGCAAAACATTAATTTCATTATGCTGTCGTCTGTTCCATGGGCTTCTTTAATGAGAACACAAGAACATAGGCGGGCAGGCAGTACTAAGAGTTGTAGCAGGCCACTCCATGGTACTTCCTTCCCATTTGAAAATGCCATTCACCACATAACATTTGTGGAAGCCCCAGGTGCACATATCTCTAGTAACATGGCAGGTCATTATGACACCCACTGCCATGGGAGGATGTGATCTGTCACGGGAGAACGTGATCACCCATCACAGGACACAACATACTACTAACTTACAGAAAGTTTATATAAGAAGAAAACTTGAATCAAGGGAACAGAACCAAAAGAAGGGAAAAGACTCAAAAAATATTTCAGACTTCTGCAAGAACACTCCTAAAGGCCAAGTACTGTTGAAATGAAAAACACCGGCAAAGGCAGTGAAGCAAGCTTTAAACAAGCAATCCCATATACTACAAGCAATATAAACATGGTAGCAAATGATCTGAGTAACTTTCTGTAGTGTAATGGCAGTCTATCTGGCTCTAGATCATATGGTGGGTTTGAGCCCCATCGCAGTTCTGAGAATGTTAATTTGCTGCGCTTCTCGGATTGTCAGCTAAAGTATAACAGCACTTTAATCAAAGAGGCCACCTTCATCTGCATCTCCTGAAGAGACAGTTTTTGTATTATTCTTATATTACCCAAATGTTTTTCTAGGCTGCTGTAAGGTTTTCTTATCTGCTTTTTGTTAAACAAGCTACAGAACAAATGCAAAGATATCCATGCTATGACTAAAACTGCAAGGTTAGCTTTGCAGCAAACATACAAACGCTTAACATTCAATTTCCTGAACCTTCTACAAACAATTTCATGCCTCATTTTCCAGTTCTAAGTTGCTACAATGGATTTCGTCACAAAAAAATTAAGTAAACCTCTAGTGTTAAGTATTCATTATATACACTTTCCTTCTAAATTTCTTCGACCACAACAATATTTCTTTGATGTCCCAGCATTTTTACATTTCAAAGACTAAAGATAACAATGTGATTTTAAGAAGTCTGGAGGGGAATGAAAACCAAATACACATCTATAGTGTGCAGCAAAGAAACTGCATTTTCTAAAACAGTTTCATCACAATTGTTCTTAGTTTTGATAACTGCTAAAAAGCTTTTTGGGTTTTGTCTTCTTAAATGGAGCAAAAGAGGTCATGGAAATCCCCGTTATTAACAGTGAAAGAGCAATGTTCTTGCAAATCATCAATTGCCTTTTTTTTTTTTTTTTTTTTTAAAAAAAAAAACCACCAACAAAACATCACTGGAATTGTGACACTATAAAGCTATTGTCTCACTTCACTTTCAGTCCTCCACAGGCATGATGATGAAAGGAGCTCATCTCACACAAGGGAGCCTCCTTTTTACTACACAATGCACAAATGGACTTTACACAGCTGGACTGAAGACCTCAAGAAAAGAAAACAACTGGGAATTGGAAGATGTGGAAATTAATATTGTTCGAAGAAACCTGTATACTGTCACTGAGCAGAAATCCACTTACATACATGCAGCTTATGTTGCATATTGTGTGTTTACTGATGCATTTGCTTAAAAACTAGGATCTCTAAAATTACACGTTAAGTTTCCATATTGATGGCAAGTAATTTGTGTGGCTGATTTCCACATAATGGCAATGACATATATCATTTAGTGAGAAAAAATAAATCTGCCAAAATCAATACTTTATAGTTTGTCAGCACCTTGCTACCTGGTCATGTTATGTTTAAACATGTTTCTAACTCTGGAATCGATTAGTGAAAAAGAAGAGTAAGAAACATATGGAAGGCTGTAAAAAATACAGACATTTAACAATTTCAGAAAAGCACCAAAATTTTGCTTTATTTTCATATAGATGATGAAAGAAACCAAAATCCCAAACTGTCATACATTACTAATGCAGTGATTTTGGTGGCCCCAAATGAAATAATCCCTAACAATGAGACACTCTTAGCACAGCAGTATATTGCTAGATATGTGGCGCCAAACAAGTATTATCGTCTAGGCCTTGTAATGTAAGGAA
Source organism: Psittacus erithacus (assembly GCA_009867235.2). NCBI lineage: Eukaryota > Metazoa > Chordata > Aves > Psittaciformes > Psittacidae > Psittacus > Psittacus erithacus. The sequence continues at coordinate 5,688 of WYDI02011781.1, forward strand.
TGGTAAGAATTTTAATATGGCTAATGTTAAAAGATATTTCATTAGATATGTGAAGGGAAAAGTCAAAATACTCTACACCTTAAAAATTCTAATGTTTTCTTTTGACTACAGTCTTCTAGCATAGACTGATCAAATACACAGACTAACATTACTACAGTTCATTTTCAAAAGCAAAGTTTGTGTATTTACAGAGACATTATGATAGCAATTCCTCAACATCTCCCAATCTGAGTTCCATGCGAAATCAAGATGCATTATTATTCTCCATGTTAAAGAAGCTGAAACACATACGGACATATACCCTGATTCAGTTTAGCAAGATCCAAATGCAATATGGTGTATGACAGAACTGAAAAGATGATCTCTCTCTACAATTTTGTACCTAATGACTCAATACCAATGCATTCTAATTTCTCCATATTTGAAATGTCAAAGGAACTGGACTTCTTCTGCAGCAGTTCCATGCCTAGAAACTGCAGAACAGAGTCCAACATTTTAAGAACATTCTGAGCCAGAAACTTACTCCCTCAAACCTTGAGAAATTTGAGCTGAAGACATTTTGTCTGCCAGGACTATATAATGATTATTTCTTGTTGAAGCTTGTTCTTTTTAAATGTTTACTCCCATTCCTTTGTAATTTTCTAAAAAAGGAATTTCTTTCAGGTTGCCATATTTCATCTTGACAAATTTTGGTATTTTATTTTTTTACTGTATCTTGGAGGTGGGGGAGTTGGTGGCGAAGATGGAAAACAAATATCCTTCTGAGAACTTTCTGACTCTTTTCTGATAATTGAAATATTCAAGAATAAGTAGTTTTAAAACCACTTCTTTTCCCAGACTTACCTAATGTAGCTCTGGGAGGTGGGGAGGGCTGGGGAAGGTGGGGAGCGGTGGGGAAGGTGGGGAGAAAAAAAAAAAATAAATAAAAATTACTGGACCACAAACAATACATTTTGCAGAATAAATACAGTTTTAGGGTCATCCTTCTACTGCCTTATTGAGAGATAATTCAAATGGGCATCTTCTCTTATTCATAAAAACATACAGTGCACATGCTTTGGAATAAGAATGCACAAAACCCATTATAGACTAAATCAAGAACAGAGCAAAATTACAAGAAAGAGACTGAATATTTTTTTCCACCTTCTGTGAGAGTAAGGGAAAAAAATTAACAGATTCCTAGTTCTAATCAATTTATCAAAACCAGAATTTGGTCTTTAGTATACACAATGTTTATATTTATTGGTTATGTTGTTTATTGTACCAGGGGAATGTAAAAGAATATACCTAAAGCTGTTAGAACTGTCTGTAACTTTTTCTTTAGGCATATGAACATATAACGTCTGAAATAACTAACAAAATATGTGTAATCTGGGAATCTTCAGTCTGCAAATCAGCATACATTAATTGTTGCTTGGCTAAAACATATAATATACTGGACTTTTATTCATGGGCTGCTTGCCTTTACTGGTAGACATCTTGGACGTTTTGATGGAGAACTCCAGAAGAAGATATTCATAGCATCAGCAGAGTTGACATATAAATACAAGCTTAAATTTTTGACCGTTTCTGAGCTACAATTGTTTATATGCATTAACTATATTAGAATAATGCATGAATTAGCAAAACTTAGCATCTGAACTTCTCCAATTGCTGCGTGCTCCTAGGCACATACTCTTCAGCTGGGTAGTTCTACTGGGTAGATACCTGCCTGTATATTCAGAAATTTTTATAGAGTAAAACAGTTTCTGTCTTTAAGCCTTAAATTCAAATAAGTGCTTTAATAATAGATTACAAGTAAAAAACACAGGGAAAATGTGCAGGAGAAGATATTTGATCAATGAAAGTTTTATCATGACAAAACCAAACAAGACAAAAACCTACAGAGTAAATTTGTAACTCAAAACAATAGACCAAAAGAACAGCTTATGTCAATAATTCTGTTTCAAATGCAAACAACCCCTCCTTTAAATAGTATCATGATAGTTCTGCATAGTAGACCAGTTCCTTTGAATGGTCATTTATTTTTGTCCAAAATTCCCATTCCTAGGGACAGGGGGACAACATTGTACACCCAGATTTTTGAACTCCTAGAGCCTCTGGAGGGAGGAAAGAATAAGCAGAGTTCAAGGTAACAAGGAAGCATCTATTTGTGGACTGGTTTATAGTTAGTAATTAATCATATTTGATGAAAAGGACATTATTTCCTATTTTTCTGGCCACACTGGTATATTACACATTAGTTAAAAATACCAAAAACAACAGCTCATACACTCTGTTACAGCGCAACCACTGATCACTGAGTTCAAGCTGAAAGCTTTATTATTATTATATGACTTTCATGAAAGGGTTTGTGACCTGGTGCAGCAATTACAAGATGAGAGAAGATGAGAGAAGACTCCATTCATTAATTTTAGTAGGTTTCAAACCAAAATAAAATCAAAAGTTACATCTCATTTTTTAAAATCATTTGCCAGTATTGTAACTTTACCTTCTGGCACTTCACTGTACCTGGGTAACAAGCATCATTCCCAAATTATTTCAAAATCTATTTAATTTTAATTACAGAAAAACATGAGATGAAAAAAAGCAGGATATGAAATACTATATTACCACCCCATAACTCATCCTAAACAATACTTCAGTGGCTGAAGATTATGAAAGAAAAGGAATGGAAGAACTAGCAGAAAACTGAGATAGAATGAGCACCACCTTTGGCCACACAGATAAGAGGGCTGAAGCACCCCCATATGAAGACAGGCTGAGAAAATTAGGTCTGTTCAGCCTGGAGAAGAGAAGCTGTGCGAAGACATCATAGCAGCCTTCCAGTACCTGAAGGGGTCTACTAGTATGCCAGAGATGGACTCTTCATCAGGGACTGCAGCAACAAGACAAGTGGTAATGGGCTCAAACTTAAACAGAGGAAGTCCAGGTTAGATATAAGGAAGAAGCTCTTCACTGTGAGGGTGGTGAGGCACTGGCACAGGTTGACCAAAGAAACAGTAAATGTTCCATCCCTGGCGGTGTTCAAGGACAGGCTGGACAGAGCCTTCAGTGACATGGTCTAGGGCGAGGTGTCCCTGCCTATGGTAGGGGTTTGGAACTAGATGATCTTAAGGTCCTTTCCAAGCCTAACTATTCTATGATTCTACACAAACATAACATTTATTTGAAATAGAAATACAACCAGAACAATTTATGCTTTTTACCTATATTATTTGCAGTTTATACTTTATACTGTCATTAGACATAAACATTATCCTTTTGGAATATATTCAGCTATTGTCTCCAAGCAATTTTTATTTATTTTGCATTAACCATTTCTGGCTGAAAGGTTTTCCTTAACTATTACTTATGGCATTTTGTCAGATTACTTGGTTTGACATTATGTAAACACAAAATAATACATAGCTGGTTATTCAGCACCAAGTACAAGAAAAACATGCTAGGAACAAACCAACAATGTGTCTACCAATTTCTTGGTTTGGTCATCATCTTCCTAACTAACAATGGGCAACAGAAGTTTAATAGTATTTTGAAGCACAAAATTTACAGTCCATAAAAGCAACACCCCACTCCTCCCTTCTTTCCAAGCTTAACTTTACCCACAATTTTCTCTACCTTCCTACCCCCTTCCTGCCCCAGTGGCACAGGGGGATAGGGAATGGTCAGCTCATCACATGTTGTCTCTGTCGCTCCTTCCTCCTGAGGAGAGGACTCCCCACACTCTTTCCTTGCTCCAGCATGAGGTCCCTCCCATGGAAGACAGTCCTCCATAAACTTCTCCAACATGAGTCCTTCCCATGGGCTATAATTCTTCACCAACTGCTCCAGTGTGGGTCCCTCCCACAGGCTAAAGTTCTTCAGGAGCAGACTGCTCCAGCATGGGTCCCCCACGATGTCATAACTCCCACCAGCACACCTGCTTCTGTGTGAGCTTGTCTCTTCATGGGGCCACAGGTCCTGCTAGAAGCCTGCTCCAGCTCATGGACTCTCCACAGGATCACAGCCTCCTCCAGGCATCTGCCTGCTCTGGCATGGGGTCCTCCACAGGCTGCAGAATGGATATATGCTCCGCTACTAACCACCATGAGCTGCAAGGGGACAGCCTGCCTCACTACAAAGGACTGGAAAGCCTGCCATATGAGGAAAGGCTGAGACAACTGAGTTTGTCCAGCCTTGAGAAAAGGTGGCTCAGGGGAAACCTATCACCTATTTAAAGGGTGGCTACAAAGAAGATGGAGCCTCCCTTTTTGCAAGGAGTCATATGGAACAGACAAGGGGTGATGGGAACAAGTTACTCCTGTTGAATATGAGATCCCAGTTGAACACTAGAAGGAAATTTTTCACAATGAGAACAATCAGCCATTGGAATTATCTCTCCAGGGAAGCAGTGGATTCCCCAACACTGGACACTTTCAAGATTTGGCTGAACAGGGTGCTGGGACATCTAGACTAGATCATGCTTTGCCAAGAAAGGCTGGACCAGGTAATTCCTTCCAACCTGGCGTTCTATGATTCTATGAACTGAGTTTACCTATGAGTATGAAGGCACAAAATGACCATTTAAATGTTGCTCAAAAAATGATACAGGGAAATCAATTACTAGAAAGTTCTATCCCTCCATCAAAGCCAAGTGTTCTCTTTGAACCTTTCTGAAATGTTCTGATTCAACAAATCTGCATTTCTCACCATCAAAAGGGACATTTAGTGGAGAAATTTTAAATATTCATGCTTTATAATAATATTAACAACAATAATAATAAAGCCACTTATGAGAAACTGGCAGTATGGGGATCTAAATTCTTTTCTGGAGCCCACAACAACCCTTCTGTTTGGTTAGTTATGTCATTGCTCTTTATAGTAGAAATATGGGAGAACCCTTGTCTGCTGACTTAGAATGTGCTGTGGTATGGAATACCCCTTCAGCCAGTTTGGGTCAGGTGCCCTATCTCTGCTCCCTCCCAGCTTCTTGTGCACCTCCTCACTGGCAGAGCATGAGAGACTGAAAAGTCCTTGATCAGGGTGAGCATTACTTAGCAACAACTAAAACACTGGTGCGTTATCAGCATTGTTCCCAGGCTAAAGCTAAAACACAGGACTGTACCAGCTACTGGAAAGAAAAAAACCTCAAAACTGTTACAGCTGAAACCAGGACAACTGGCTGGAAATATCCCTATTACCCTTTCTCTGACAAACAGAACAAATACACACATCCTATTGTTTACTGGCATAAGCAGGAGGTACCTTGGACTTCAAGGTGACAACAAATCTGGAATTCTTCTTGCTATAGCAGGTGATCAAAGTTGTAAACACCATTAAGTACTCACTAAGTACTGTTTAGCCATCATTATCTTCACGATGCATGCAAGGCTGCATTTTCCACATGTATCTAAACTACTGATAGCTGATCTTCACCTCATAATTAATTATGTTAAGAAAATAAATATACCAAGCTTACCCTGGATTTATGATTCACAAAGATCTCCTTCCCTATCTCCTCCAATATCCTGCCAGTGATGGAGATGTTCACAGCCTTAAAACTAACTCCCCATTACCATCTGTCTCTCCATATATGCCTTCTCACTCTATGTATCAACACTCTTAACAGGTTCCTTCTGTATTGTTTAATTTAAAAGAATCCAGTAAACAAAATGGAAGCATGTCCAAAGTTCTTTAATCATACAGCTGGCACATTCTCCCAAACCAGCTTGTCAACTATACTGTAAATCAGTTTTGATATTATACTTTCTATATTAACAAATCAAAATGAGTGAGTTTTAATGAACATTGCAGATTCATCCTGTGACACCTGCAACAAGTGCATGCACTGAGTTATGCTGTCAGTCCTTAAATATGGGTCAGAACTGTTGACATAGTCTTTTCCAGTTTTTCCATTTCATGCAGGAACCACTGGTGTTTTCTTCACCTCTCCTGAAACAAATGGTCTGTTTGATACCAGCAGATGAAAACCACAAATACTTCTTAAAAAATTGTGGAATGTATTAGAAATGTAAATCTGTTGGCACGACACAGAGAATCCCTCTCAGTGGGGTATAATACATTATTTTCTGGGTTCTTTTTGTTAAATATATGCAGACCCTTAAAAATACAGGTTTATTTTCTTTTCATGAATTTGAATCCATTCTTCCAACCACACAAAATTAATTTAAGATTCCCCTTCCCCTCCTATTTTTTATTGATTTTTTCAGCCTGTAGTTTTTCTTTCTCTTTCTACTTAGGCTCCTGGAATATAAATCCATTCTAAATGTTTTCACAGCTGCTCAAGAAGGTGTTGATTCCTAGTGTCAAATCATTCACTCAACTTAACATAATCATTCCCTTTTAATGGAGACTGACAACTATCATTTTACTGATGGGTCCAATAGCTGGGAGAGTGAGAGGTGACAGTGGTGTAATTACCAGGCCTGACATACTTTGTGCACTTCTTCCCACCTTTTTAGGCAGATGAGGCAGCACTGTGCAATGACAACAATCAAAATGAAAATGCAGGCAGTGTGAAGACCCGGGTGAGTAATTACCAGGGGCTGCAGACCTGTGTCTATTCCCAGTGTGGCACGGCTGACAAGGTGCAGATTGTTTTTTATCCCCTAGTGTGAATCTGACTGTCTTGCTGTTGATAGATCCAGGTGGTGGTATTAATTAATACAACAGCAGAAGCCAGTTCAGCTCTTGACAATGCATTACCCTTATCTGCAAAGAAAAGAGAAGGCAGCAGTCTGTTGTTGAGAAAAAGTCATTCCCTTTTGACTTCTTTCTATTACAGCTGAAAAATAGAGTACAGCTTGAGAAGAGTTTATCATGAGAGATGGCTCATGCTAACAGATCTAGTCTTACTGTGTTTCTGTTTCTGAAAGTTAGATATAAGGCTGCATTATTTAATGAAATCACACTCAGAAATGTCCATTTCACTTAAGTAGCTAATATAAGAAATGTTTGGCTGATTAGTCCTGTATGTAGACATTAAGCTTGTCTTGTTCTGTTTAGATTTGCTGGACCTGTGAACTTTACATCATCAGTTTTCTGCCATTTGACCTGCAAATAAATTCCAATGAAAAGTACCACTACTGAATGGCAATTAACTGTAATGCAGACTCAGATTGTGAGCGTAGCTAACATATACTGTATGTTATCTAAATATACTGTAAGTTGTCAATGTTCTAAACACCTGCAAATGATTGGTTAGACCTTTTATTATTTTACATTCAAAATTTAAATTTTAATGTATGTTACAATACATGCCCTGCTTGGATGACTAACTCTTGTAGCAAGACTGTTTCTTGTGGGAAAATTGGTACTCCAAATCCTATTTTCAGTGTGATTTTACAGGTTTTTTAGGTGTCTAATAAATCAAAGGTAGTTTATGTCACAAGCACATGCAATCCTCCATCTTTAGCTGGGGTAGGCTACTTAATACACTCTCACACAAGCTCTGTCCCTGCTGCTCTAACAGCTGCTTTCTCATGAGAACACTAAATTAGCAGTTTAAACTAACCTGAGTAAAGATGGCAAACCCTTGTTATTTAAGCTATTTAAAATAAATCCATTTGGTTTTACTTCAGTAGCTTGGTAATGCTGGCAAGATGATGAGGTAAGGCTGATGATGAGCCTCAGGAGCATGTTTTAGGTAAAGTTAAAATGAAAACATAACTATGATCTTAAGTATATAAGTGTATTACATGATCTTAAGATCATGTAAATGAATTTAATGTAGTAATGACTATTTATGTGATATTTTATTAATATCATACTTGTAGCATAAAGTATGGCATTTTAAACTCTTCTGAATCACACCTGAATAATTCTTTTGCATTCAAATTTCAATGCCCAAGTAAAAAACAAAATAAAAGGGAAGGCGGAAGAGTTGCTAGAAATGTAAAACTTTCAAAATATTACACATAGATCAGTATATACATACCTGAAAATACATGCCTTAAAATGGTCTTTCTTAAAATGGTATAAGAACTCACAAAAAAACCCGAGAATGCATGCACCCAAGTGATATTATCCAAATCGTCTATACAAATTTATTGCTTCTATGTCACACATGCAAAACCAATCTTATTGCAATAACACCCAGTATTAAACTTCATCCCTCAAAACTTTACACTCTATCAAAAAGAAATAATAGTGTTAAAGAAAAGCTAATCCTGTGATCTTTCCACATTTGGCTGCAGATGTTATGCCATTTTCAAGAGAAATATTTGCCTGCCTTCCATTCTTACTCACTCAGATAGTTACTCGACTAGACACACTGCAGTCTCCCTGAATAAAATAAAATACCCTGTTTAATTGAATGCCTGACACTCAGGATTGAACCGCTGAGACAAGCCTGCACATGCAGTCGTCAGAAGCAATATTAAAAATAGACTCTACCAAATAGCAAAAAAGCAACATACAACAACAAAAGCTGGTAATCACTACTGAGAACTTCTGACGATTAATATGAAAGTATACTGGAGGAAATGCAAATTAAATCCATGCAGGAATGCAAAGAAAGAAAAATAATTTTACACCTACAGGCTATAATAAGATCTCTGATTGTTGGTATCGCACCTGTAGACCTCTGAACCAGTATGGCAGAAATACAGGGGCAGGACTCATTACTGCAATAAGCAGCTTGCTGACTGACAAAAAACAAAGTAATTTGTACCTTCTTCTATTTAAAACTTCAGTGAGATGAAAGGCAATTAGGCACCCTTTGGTGTGAGGTGGCAGTGCAGTCCTTTATGAGATGCTGAGTGCCCACAGCTTCATGGATTTCAATGGAAAAACTGCATCTGTATGGGTATTAATGGGTATTTCCCTGAATGAATTTTCCTTGGCATCTTACAAGACCTAGAAATACAACTATGCTTTATTACTGGGTTTATTTACTATAATTTGTCTCCCAAATCTAGTGTAAAAAGACACTTAAGGAGATTAATTTTCTTACAACAAGCAATGTATATTCCCACTTATATTCCTCACTCTAGGGATACTTTGAGCCTAATTAAATTCTCACATCATCTTTCCATAGGTCTTAGAACAAGCATAACCTATTTTACAGCCTTCCAGACATAGCCCTACCCCAGGGTAAATAACAGCAGGAGTAGCTGGTTTAATCTCTTGTTTATTATTCAAACTGTTGACACTACAACAACTGTGAAAAGTTTATTAAACATTTGTAGATATCAACTTTCCTGCATGCTACTTGTACACAGTAAGCTGTGCTCAGCTATCCTCACTAATTTCTTGTGCCATTAGTAAGATTAAATGAAGGTACAATCATTAGCAAAAGGTAGCATGTGGACTGGGTGCAAGTTTTTGTGTGCAAACAAGACACAGTGCTGACCACTGTTCCATAACTCAGCCAGCATTCTTCTGTCCTGTGGTATATTATATCACAACATAAAATAATTCAAGCCACATAATCTTACAGTAAAGAGACAGAGCTATTGTATAGCTACTATAAAAGTGCTGTGGGCAAGGACATACACATAGGCATTAAGTTAGAATATTTAATGTTTGTTAGTCCACAGAAACTTACATGTCTATCACAACTAAAGAGGTGACAGAATCTAACATACTACATTGTAGGCATAGATCAAACAAGTTTTAAAATAACATACTTGAAACACAGGCCTCTTTCTGTGCCCTTCATGAGAGCATCCATCTCCAACACCTTATTTTCACTTCTCTTTTCCCCCCCCCCCCCCAAAAGGCAAGTATATACATACCTACTTTAAAGTCTACCTTGGCAGTACTTCCAAATCTACTGTTTCCGTTAATTGCATCCCAGAAATGGGGATATATGAAGACGATATGAAGACTGCCAATTTTGTTTCTGTGGTTTACAACCCTTCATGGTTACCTTCAGCCTTCTGGTTTACAATGTAAAAATCAGTATGAAAAAGATAAGCAACAAGAAATGACTCCCACGTGATTTCAAATGCTCATTTTGGGACAACTGGGTAAGCATATTTGCCTGCACTAGATGACTTCTTTTACGACTTAGCTATTATTCTTCTGAAACCAATACAACATGTTTTGCAGCACAGCTAAAATGCGTGCTTGTTTGGACATAACCAAATCTTTCACTTAGAGGTTCAGCTACAAATTTTGCAAGCTCTAATGCTGGAATACACCCACTTGAATTCAAAGTTTCAAAGTTTGGGTTTCAACCCATTTGCCAGATTTCTCAGTATCCTTAGGATTCTTACAGTCTCTGGTTAACTTGGGCCAATAATAACAGTTTTCAGATGAGAGACTGAAAAAAGTTGCTGCGGTGTGTTAAGCTAGAAAACTGGAATGTGAAGTCAGAAGAGCCGTTTAATTCCTAGGTTTAAGAACAAGCAAGCCAGTACCACAAAAAATAAAAAATTTCCAAGTCTGGCTATAATGGAACTATTGTTTTCTTTGTAAAGACATCAGTATACGTGCCTATGAGCCAGGCAACTCTGCCTAACTGATGTCTGACAAAGGTTACAGCCTTAATCCTGATAATCTGAAATCTACTGAGGGGAAAACTACAATGGCTTAATAATTAAAGACCTGAATTGGAGACTTAGAATGGAAACACTCCAGTGGTCTTTGAAAGAGATTTAAGAGATCAAGACACTTTTAGTTTTAAGTATTCCCCTGCTCCCTTGTCCTGCTTTTTAGAAGTAATTAAGAATTAAACCCAGTCAAAGGCTATGGCACTGACAGTAAACTTTAGTTGTCTAAATGCAGTGTTCAAAAGAAAAAAACCCAAAAAAAAAAAACCCAAAAAACCCACCCCACATTTTTCTTTGGTTTTAAAACACTAGGACACTGTTTCTCTTTTTCTGCTGCCTGCACCTTTCTTGAGCATGATCCAGATACAGAAACTAGGCCTAACTGAGGATTACAACAGCACAAATGTCCTCTGTGGTTCTAATAAGCCTGGAAAGGATACACAGAAAATGCACTTGCTCCTACTACTTCTGTTTTATAACAGTGGTGTGGTTGTGCTCATCTTTTTATATAAACAGACAAATGGTCAGGTAGATGTAAGGTTTTTTTATAGAAAATACAGGAAGTTCTCCAGGACCATTAAGCTACATGATCATGCTTGCTTTTGCAATTTCCTGAAGGAACAGCAAGATCTTAGACCTAAGCACCTAAACCCTAGTACTGTATTGAGCTTAAACTTAATGTCTTCAAAGTTTGCGCTTAAATTATACACGTGAAAAATATAAAAGTTGGAATAAATATACCTATGTTATATCTAGCAGGAGTGTGATGAGCTCAAATTAATGCTTGGAAATCACATTGAGAATCCCTGACCAAAAAGTTTACTAATCTAAAATTACAACATTAGTAATTGCAGGCTTCACAGAAACTTTACAAGTCATTCATAATGTGAAAGGGAAAACCTAGACATAGTAGAGAACAACAGAAGAAATAATAAAGAAAAAAAAAACATCTGGGACAAAGACGACCAAAAACAACCACTGAAGTGGGTTAATTCCTAAATTGTGGGAACTAGCATAATTTACTTTATACAGGTCTTGGTTATCAAATTTTTATATGTTGCTTTCTGCATCTATGAATCTGTAGGCAAGATTATATTTTTTGAAAATCTGGATGGTGATGCAAAATAAAACTATTCCAGTTTGAACAGGGGACAGATTCCCTCCCAAAGTACCTTTTCTGATTCATCATTGTTAGAGTTCAAAGCCTGGTAGGAATTACAATTTCTTGAACTTTTCGCAAATCTGTATTTACAAAAAAATCTTCCAGTCTTCACACTGACCTTTATGATGTGTCAAGTATGGGCTGCAAAATGTAACAGTCAAACCAAGTTTAAAGCAGTGACTTGAAGCTGGAAGAAGAAATTGTCAATGCTAATAATACTCCAATTGCAGTTTCATTTATAGGGTCTTGAACATATAGTAATAGGCACTTTTCACAGAGGACTAAAATCAAACAATTTATTACAAAATTACTCGCATGTACCACACAGTTCTGTGAAGGTTCAAGCAAACCTGTCAGATTGAAATATTCAGTCTGGCCTAGTATGCATATATTGCCCACACTTTATGGATTTTTTTCAAACCCTCCATCCTTTGTGATTCATCTACATGAAATTCATGTGAATTGCCATCACTATGATACCACTATGACTCAACAATCAATTGACAGTGGAAAGTAAGGGGCCAATCTAGGCTTAAGCAGGTTCACAGTTTCTTTCCCTTTTCCACAATGAATTTACTTTACAAATGTCCTGGAACACAAAGACCTTGTTTCTATTCCACGTGTATTAACAGTTAAATTGCTCGTGTTAGTATAATCATACCACAATAAAACATCTATCTCAAATGCATTCAGAAGTAGTTTTGCACTTCCAAATATCCCTTGATTAAAGTGTATTTTCCATATAACCTAGCTTTTCATTTCTGCAAACATAACAGAATTTTCCAGCAAAATTGATAGATTATACTCAGACTCACACACCTCCTATTATACTATATACAATATATAAAAAGACATGTAACTTGCACATTATCATGCAAGCTTGAACAACTTTTTTTTGTAAAGAAAAATAAAACACAATAGATGGTGTACATGAACACATTACTAATCTCTTTAAATTAGATGCTAATTAACGACTCACTGGCTTTAATCATATCACTCTGGTAGTACTATTTATGCCACACAGAATAATGATCTATTTTATAAGAAACCAGTGTGGCACATGTTGACATAGGAACGCATCCAGCCATAATTCACTCCGTGTAAATACATACACCCGCACTTGGATTCTGAACAATTTAGAAAAGATATATTAACTTAAGCTGACAAGCATAGAAAGACAGGAAGGGAGGAGTTGAAGAATGGAAACAAAGAAAAGTACAGAATTATTTTCAAAAATATTATCACTCTTAAGGTTTATACCGATGGATACATATTATATATTTTACATTCAAATGGTAGTAACAACTTTGTCCATGCTGGCAGGATCAAAAACCAGAAATTCCCATGCTTTAATTTGCATGAAAGGTGTTCAGGTACTACAGCAGAAAATTTATATACGTAACTGACTACAGATGAAGATGATTTTGAAATTAGCATTCCATTGGAGGGATAACAATATCAGAATGGTAACAGAGTATTTCAGCTGTACTGAGAGCCCAGCAAACTCAGGCCACCGGAAGGAATTAGAAGGGTACAAAGTAATTTTCACTCTGAAACAGCCTAAGTGTACCTTATTTCAAGATCTGAACTTCTGCATTTTAAACATGACAAAACCCCAATGGGTTGCAGTTGCAAATACGGTACTATTTCAGAATACGCATACAAAGCTCAAGTTTTTTATTTCAAGTTGTAAGTTTTTCTTTCTTTGAACAAATCCTTTGTATTTATTGCTTACAGTATTTTTTGAGGTTTATTTTCTGTTAATTTAAATTTGTTTCGTGCATATTTAGAAATTTAATTTGAAGACTATATCGCAATTTATTTACTTAACTAAACCTCTAAGCTCATCTTGCAATAAAGCATGAAGAAGAAAACAAGGAGGATCTTTAGACTTGCACAGCTAAAAATCATTGTTGATATCCCCATCTGTGTTCAGCAATGGTTTGTCACCTGCTGCTATGACTGTGCACTGTTGTTGAGATTTATGGAAACAGAAACTGAAAGAACAGAGAGATCGGGGTGGGCAGAGGAAACAAAGAATAATATTATTATGGAAAATTCCTAAGTGTTTAAGAGCACATGATTTATTAAGCATCAAAAGAATTTGCTCTCCCTAGTCATTAAAAGATGCCTGAAAATCCTGTCATTCTTAGCTTTTAGAAAAAAGTAGTCACAACTATTTTTCACCTCTTGTCCACCAGCTAAATTATAGCTTCCCAATGATTTACAACAAAGGATAGCAATGAGCTAATAAATTTAATGACGTAATTTTCACCATCTTCCCTCTTCTTTTGCAACTGCAATTACAATCATTTGTTTCAATGCAGAAAAAGTCATCTCTGTGAATCAAGGTCCCCTTTTTCTCACATACACGTAACTCCACTGAATTTGAAGCAATAAACTGAGTTTCAGTTGTTATCACTGTCCAAATCACAAGCAGGCTTCAGAGGTTACAGTGTTAAGAATAATTTAGTGACCAAGTTTCTTGTTTTACAAAGGTCTGAAACACTGAGGCAGCCTGCATTCCATCAGAAGAATCCATTTGCTGCAAAATAAATTGATCCTTTCCATTCTCTGTACATTCCTTGCATAATTGCTGCCCTAAAAGACAACCAAAGTTAGCAGGATAATTATTAAGTTGAAAAGATCTTTTCATATACAGGTCCTAAATGTTAAGAGATTGATAATTCACTTGAAATAACCCCAACAACTGCATTAGGGTCCAACACAGGAAATCACCTGCTTAAATGTTTTGGTTTGTTTTTGTTTTGTTTTTTTTTATCTTTGCATGTGGCTCTTCAGCCTTCCAGGAAGAAAATAAATGAATAAATCAGCAATATACATTTTTATCTTAAAAGAAACACTCAATTAAAAATATTCAAGATATTGCCAAATGAAAGTGCTCAAGAGGAGAAGCTGTTTAGAGGAACTCCCTCATTCATGTACCTAGTTCCATTACTCCAGTGGAAAAAAATAAATCACACTGCAGTAACACAAGAAACTGATGCTAGGACAGACTCTAACTACACAGGTACTAAATAAAATTATCATCTAAATATGGAATTGCAAGTCCTTCTCATGTTCCTTTTAAGTTTCTATCATTTTAAGAAGTTTGCTAGATACTCCACATAATAAATCGCCGTTCACAAAGCCTGAAAAAAAACGAACCAAAAAACCCCAGCCACCACCAAAGCAAAAAACAAGTTAGCCACATCTACTGTGTGCTTTTTATTGGATTAAAACAACAGGAAGCAGTACTGCCATAGCTATACTAAGTGAGCACTGAGGAATGAGTTTTCCCTCCTAAAACACTGGTAGTTTTGTATAATTACAATGCAGTATACATAACTGTTTTCATGTCTGCTTATGTCAGGATAGTTCTTATTGCATTATGCCATATAACCTAATGAACCTTAATACACAAAGTGCATTCAGCAATACATTTTGAAACAGTATGTGTAATTTTAGTTAACAGAACAGCATACAGCAGGCTTCATAGATAGGAGAAAAAACCCAACATTTGGCTCTTCTACTTATGATCCTGGACAAAATGCAAACTTTCGAAGTGCCACTACCATTAATCTTTAGCTGTTGGATACACTTTTTTGAATTCAATTGTCAGTGCAAAGGAGCACAGACTATCTCCATTACAAGAAAAATTTAGCACTTTTTGCATAGAACTAATTGCCATGCAAGTGAGCGGACAGTCTACCTCTCACATAATTTGCTTCATAACCAAAATCCTGCTAGGTATATTGTGGTTTTTCAAGTAATTGCGAACGGCTATATAAAATATACGTCGTATACCGATTTATTTTGAAACACAATATTTTTAGAAAACTGTGATATGTGTGAATCACTTTTTTTTTTATTTCCCTTTCAGCTGTAACAGCGAACATAACTGGACTACAGGTACATATATTTTTAGACAGACAACTGACTCATGTAGATACACTATATACATTCCCAACAATTTGACCATGGTTAAAGGGTATTTATATACTGATGTGGCTAAAATTGAACATGTCAACACTAATGCATTTTTCCAGGAGAATCACTACTTTCACCATAATTTCCATGGAAAATTTGTGTTCACATGCAGTAATAGACACATTTATAACATCAAAAGGATTCAATTTTCTTTTCAATCACACTACAATATGAATAGCTTTTCCTATTGAATTTAACAATAAGGCACATTACTGCAGTGTAAACGATGGGGCATTTCTGCTTGCTCATACAAAAATATGTCAAACAATACATAATACATCTCACAGTAGTTCTGGATTAACTATTCTTTTATATAGGTTTGCTTCTAATACATTTGGGTCAGCAGATTTTTATTTTTTTAATATATAATACTATTTAAATTTGTAAGATTATCAGCATTTCAAACTCTATTTAACTTTCTATAATGTTAACAGAGAACTGAAATATTATTTAAAGGTATGCAGTGACTCTGTACCAAGAAATTACTTCGCAATAAGAAATTAGATGAAAATCCATACTTAGATATATAGGTTTGGATTTGAAACACCGATAGTAATCTTTAGCTATCACTGCATTCTTCCAGTTTTATACTTCAGCTCACCATTGAGTCAATGATGAACTATGCCTTTGAAACTGGAGCCCCAAAGGACCTCAGAGATCACTTGCAGCTACTATTCTTTGTCATGGAAAATGAAACATGAAACATTCAGCACAGAAAAGCCTGCAAAAACTAAGAGCAATGGTGTTGTGCAGTACAAGTTTCTACCATGGGCATACTACACTGTCCTCGCAGTTGCCATGTTGCAATATCCATCTTCCATCATCTTCCTTTCTGCATATATCTCAGGATATCATTTTATCAACCTTTGCGTGTCCTATCACTCGTTACTAGAAGGAGGCATTGCAGTAACACAGCATACTGTGTATATATCTGGGACTGATCTCAGCAGTCAGTTGGCTTTTGGCTACTCATTTCAGTGGGAGAAAGTTGGGAACTGGACTCTGCATGGAACTCAGATGAATTTCTGCTCACCTAAAGTTCCTAATCTTGATGTTCGTTATAGCTTAGCTCTTGTCTCTGTTTGGCATTGATATTTGCTATTGAAAAAAATACTAGTTCTAAGATCCAGTCTGGTAACATAAAAAGCAACTGAACCTTGCAGCACAAACATTTTATGCTTTCAGTTCTGACACATAATTAAATTCTTGCGGGGGGGAGAGGAGGGAGAAGGGGAAGAGGAAAAAAAGCCCAGTAAATGCCTTACTGTAAACAAAGGCAACTAGTAGAAGTTTATTAAACATTCAATCTTAATGCAAACATTCATGGAATAAAACACATATATCACTTCTGTGTGTGTTTGTGTATGAGTTGTATCACTGTTGTTCTCTGAAGGTTTCTGTGGGAAGGATCTGCTTTTGAGATCACAGAACATAGATGAAGAATTCTTCATGGTTGAGAGATTATCTGTCATTTCCCTGAGATTTTAGTATCAAGACAAGAAAGGCAACTGACAGTTTACTGCTATAAGTGCAAGCATTCCTGAAGAAGACAGGAGGCATATTTCCTAAGGACAGGGAGAGTAAAAGTGCAAGAACAGCATAGACAAGGGACCAATAGGCACATGCCTCATTCAGTTTCTACAGTTCAGCAACTCTTCTTTCTTCCAACCAGTTGCAATGGGTACCTACTACGACAAAGAACCTAATCTGAATCCTGAATCCAGAACTGTAGAGAAACAACTACAGAAAATGCTGAAGGCCACAACCTGTAACAAGAGTTTCAGTCTCATGGGTATCACAGGTTCTTTAGTTTCATCAGCCAAGCCTGAATTCATGAAGCATGTAACTTCTGTTGGAATTTTTATTCTTACCTTGTGTGCTACACATTGCCAAACTACAGGAGCATGTAAAAGCCTTTTGTTTGGTTGGTTTATATCTTTTTTTTTTTTTTTTAAAAAAGTTGCTTTTGCAAGCAAAGAAAGAAGCTAAAAAATGTGAAGTGTTTTGCATTCATGTTTTTTGGTTGGTTGGTTGTTGGGAGCTTTTTCCTACATTGGCTCTTACAAAGGTGCCCTTTTCCCTATGACTTTTTCTTTGTAGGCACTTAAATTCTACTGCTGTTTAGTATTCACAAGATCTAGCCATAATCTGGCCCTTCACAATGGATTGTGTAATACAATAATTTATTAAACATGTCATTTGTAAAAGCAGATTATTTTCTTGTTTCTGTGACTCTGTTGTGTAAGATTCTAATCTGACTCAGCATTCAACATCTAAGAGCACAAGGCACAGGCGTGTCATATGCATAGCACAGAAACCAAAGTTCTATGAAAAAAGAGATCAAATCTTCTTGTTAAACTGAAGGTAAATTTCTGTTAATTTAGCATTAAACACCTGTGCTAACCTTTCCTTAGCAGAAAGTCATTCACAAAATCAGCAATATTTGGAACATATGTTGTATATTCATTAATTTTTAACAGCAGTAGAAAATCCAAACATTCCTCCCTTGCACCCCAAGTCAACAGATCAACTCCCTACAACTTTCAGTTATAAAGACACAGCATGGATGTCTATTTATTATTCAGGAAAGGTATAGAGATGGGGTTTAGTAAAGCAGTAAGATTGGATGTATAATCAGGGACATATTCTGGTCCAACCAGTGGTGAATAAACGAACATAATCAATAATTTGGACATCAAATATTATTTCTGATTAGGACATCCATTTAATGAAAGAAATATTGTCACAGGAATACAGAACAAACGACAAACTAAATATGTGACCACCTTCAACAGCCTAAATAAAATATTGTAGAGTTCCCCTGGGAAACGAGTAGCTTTAAGTCTCTGAAAAAGAGGATAAATTGGGAGAAAATAAATTATGGGACTGCCAGATTCACATTTCATTTTGTTTTGCCATGGACTCAACAGGACTATTTCCAGTATTAAAAAAGAAAATGTCAGCATCAATTTGGAACTTGAGCAAGCAACTATTACTTATAACCATCCTATTTCATGACAAAGTGATCTCACACTTAAGAGTAGTATATGGTGTCATTTTTATACACACTGAGCACCCTAACTCCCCTTAGACCTCAGTTTTCCAAAGGTCCTAGGCTCCACTGTAACAAGTACCAAGCTGAGGCAAACACAAGTGTTTTATAGGAGCCATGTCTAGTACATGACCTTCAGACTTTGAGTTCAGGATATACCGATTACTGTCAACATTCAGTTTTGCTTTTTCCCTATCCTTCCTTCTGAAGCCTTCCAAGACACAAAACAGAGGAAAAAATATATATTAAATAAAAAAATATCAATTTTTCATAACTAGTTTCTCTTGTCATTTGAAAGATTGACATTATACTATTAGTATAGTAGTTACGTTTCTATTTTTGTGAAATGTGGAAGCACAGTGAACATATAAACCTCCAAAATATAGATGAAATAGTATTCAAAACTTTTAGAGGTGTAGACACCATGCAACATGCTCACATTATTATTACTCA
>WYDI02011782.1:0-30432 GCA_009867235.2 Psittacus erithacus
GTGGTAGCAGCAGCGGTTTGTGTTATACCTTAGTTACTGGACTGTTCTTATCTCATCCTGTGGGAGTTACATTCTTTTGATTCTCCTCCCCATCCCTCCAGGAGTGGGGGGGAGGAAGAGGGGGGAGTGATAGAGAGGCTGCATGGCTGACTGGCTTAAACCACAACAGAATTCTAAGACAAAAAGTCCTCATATGGTTCGCAGAAGCACCTGGAGAGAAAAGTGAAACCTCTCTGAGAATTTAAGATACGAACACTGGAAAAGTAATCCCAATTGGTGTCACAGGGACTCATCAGAAGTATAACTGTGATAAAAAAAAAAGATGCTGTGGATACTACTCTGGGGAAGAGTGACCACAGCCTGAATGCTTTTACAATCCACTCAAGAAACTACACAGCGAGAAGAAGAAATTAGCTGGGAGGAAGCAAAGACTTTCTAAAACAGGTAAGTTGAAAGAAGAATTTGAAAGACAAAGTTGTATTTTTTAAAAAGCATTCATCCAGAAAATTTAAAGCTCACTTGGAAGAAAGAGGTAATGAAAGAATCACTGTTTTGTTGGGGTTTTTTCATCTGTTTGTAAGCTTACTGTTAATTTCATAGCAACTGTAGGTGAATTTCTCCTTACCACTGTGTGAAAACAGTTAAGAACCATGAATTACTGTTTATTTTAAGAGTCTTAATTGATTTAGATGCATAAACCTGACCCAAGCCCAGAAAGCTTTGGTCTGTCACTCATCTATACCAATTTTAAAAGCTGAACTGAGGTCCTTTTTTTTCCACATTATAACCTGTCTTCCTATCTACATTTGGCGGTGTAACTAGTCTAAATGAGATCTGACAGAAAGGATCCATAAATACCACAGGAGGAAGGATGAATTGTTATGATCGCTCTGAACAGAGAAGTGACCCCTTCAAGCCATAGTAGGCTACTTCCCCTTTGAACTGCAGAGAAGCAGCAGTGCTGTTAACAAGTTCTTCACTTATACCTTTATGGATGTGAAACTTTATGTAGAACTTGCTGAATACTCTGTTCACCTACTTCCTCAAATGTTCAATTCAGGAAGAAATATGGTGGTATCATTTAAAAGGCAACTTTCTAGGAAAAGCATTCAAGGAAAGAGTTAAAAAAATGCTTGCTGTCACATTGCCAAGCCATAATATCTAGCCCTCCCCTTGGCAAACCTCTACCAAAAGTTGTGTGTGAAAACTAAGGAAACAGCCACTTCATTTTTAAAGAAAATCCCTTTGCACAGTTCAGGATGGTAGATATATAGAGGAATAGGGAGATCTAGGTGCCACATGTGACCACATTTGGAAGGCCACACGTATATGTGCAACTGCGTTACCAGTAAAATTTCATGGTCCTACATCGGATCCATGAATAATGTCAGATATTATAGGAGAAGAAAACATTCTTAGTTTAAAAAAGTTCAGTATCCAGAAATTGTGAGCACTATCCGGGGCTTCATGTAACATCTGTCTACTAATTTTGCCAGTTGGACAGAAAGGATCATTAAGGATAAAGATATGTAGGTTCTGCCTAGAGGACACATTCTCTTTCAGATATTTGCCAGACAACATGGCCAAGCAGTACAAACATGGAAGCTGACACCTGAAGAAGTGAGAACTATCCCTTCCCATTCATCACCTCAAAACTTGTTCTTACATGAAAATCACTTCAGGGAAGCCAAAGTTCCAGGCTGGATACATACACCGGTAACTTAATCTGATCCCGCAGAAAAGAAAGCCAGTTGTGATAGACTCTACGTGCTACCCAATTGTCTGCCCCCAAAACTGGGTGAATTCATACCTTCCTTACCACCTGTATCCCACAGGAGAAGATGCACTTTTACATACAAACATACCCAGCTGCAGAACAAGAGGGAAACAAGGACTTGTAACTCCACTATGCAAAGCAGGCAACGAAGCACTACACTGAAGCATCACCAAAACGTCTTGAGTACAGCTAGCTCTCCCAGCACTCTTGTTCTCTGCTGGAACTCCCTGCACAGTAGACACCTAACTACTTCAGAAATGCAAAACAGGAAAACTTCTTATACAGTGGGACCTCTAGGCTTGATTTCAGACCAAACACAACTGTCTTAGCTGTCTAGCACTGCTAAGTCAGTTCTCTCCTGAGTATGACTGGGACAGATCACCAAGTGAAACAGCAGTCATAAAGAGAGCACAGAACTGCTAGTTTCAAGTGACCACTCCAGTCTGAAGGAGGGGGACTTGGATCAAGAGTGTCTTGATCCACTTATTCAGCTCAATCTAGAAACACACAAAATAAAAATGGCACATTACCATGCTGCTTTAAACCATTTTTTTCCCTAGGTCCCCTGGGCAGGATGTCTTTCACAGTCTGCAAAGCCAAAGACCACAAATACTGTCTCCAAACACCTGCTCACTCCCCTGCTTCTTAAACACACATTCTCCTGGTCATGAGCAGGCAAAGGATCAGAATCATGTGGGAAGTTACCAACCTGGAGAACCAGAGCCTTAAGGAAGAAATAGGAACCCTAAACTTCTGACTGTCCATGGTAGGAGCACACACTCACACTGCTCAAGCATACTGCACTGATATCTCTAGCTAGGCTTGGAGCTACAACTACTGCAGACACTAGAGAAGGCACTTGTGCCTCTCTGCAGTCTCCAAGTTTTGTACTCTGCTTGTCCAGAATTGTGCTCTGAGCTCATAAGCACTTGTACACAATGGTGGGATGTTGCTCAAGCTTTGCTGTTTTCAGTATGTCAAACCTGTGCTACTTTGGTTGTCATTTCCTTCCTGCAATCAATAGTTGACTACATACACACATTCTCCTGGCCTATAGCTGGACTTTCATGAAAGCTGAACAAGAAGCATTAGAAGTTGCACGCAGAGCTGACTAGTAGCTGTTGGATGTCTTATGACTTGGAAGAATCCACTTATTATCTAGTGGGTTTCCATGATTAGGATGCTGAGCATGGTAGGATTTGTCTTGGGAGAAGATAAACCCTTTTTCTTCTTCTTTCTTTTCATGTCTCCTACGATCAAGCTGTCCCTCTTGGTTCTGTGTCATTAAAAGGGCTGTAATCCAAAATTCTGCATTGTTCAGGCTAGGAAGAGTGGGAAAAAAACAGATTAAGACTTATCCATGCTGGCTGCCTATGGCTGGTAGAGAGCTTTCTGTTAAGAGCCGAGAGAGACTGGGACTCAGTCTGCCATGGAGACTGGGGAAAAAGCTGTGTGGAAAAACACAAGGAAAGAAAACATCCTTACTCTCAGAGGCACCACTATGATTAAGAAGGTCCTGTACCAGCACAAAATGTATCAGTATTGGCTTAGTGCGTGCCTTTTAGCGCATGTAGGTAATACCATTGTGATTACACATGACTACATAGCCACTAGGCCAATATCCTGGCCAGCTGTTCTCCTCAGGTAGCATGTTTCTTCTCATCATTGTTTTAACCAGCTAGTCTACAATGGGTTTGAGAAGAGACAATGTGCACAGGCACCTTGCAATATTCCTGGCCTCCAAATCCTTCTCTATGGGATATGGTGCAGTGTAGTCATCAGAAGGTAGAAGAAAAATGTAGGAAATTATTTAGATTGATGGACAATACTGCCAGCACCTTGAATGCCTAAGAATGCTCAGACATCTAGATGGGCCTATGGAGAGTTGCAATGGCTTGGGATGTAGGTCTGAGCACCCATAGGATATAAAGCTGCATGCATAGGGAAATTTGTCCTTTAATCAAGAGCAATTTCACCACAACAGAATTTAGATGCATAGTTTCAGAGTGGCACCTAAAATTTCCCTGTGTAGGAAGACAAATCCCAGCCTTCATGAAGCAATCACAGATAAAACTCTACGTGCTTAGACACAATGACAGCCTTCTGCTTTATCTAAATAGTATTCATGCCCACTGGACATAGTAATCAGAGGGTTACTGAAATTTGAATAAGATCATAAAGAAACAAACATTCTTTCTGCATAAATCATGCAGAAAATGCTCCTTTGCTACTGAAACAGTCAATTGAAATTGACTGCATTTAACCTGATTGTAGTTCTTTCTTTTAGGTGAGGCCAGTTTCTCCATAGCTCACTGCTTTAAAACATGACGTGTTGAAAGTGCCTTCTTTGCTTCAGCTTCTTTACTTCAGTTATTCAATTGACTCCAAATTGTCCCTAGTGCTTATACACAAAGCCACAATAACCTTCTGCATGCCAGTAATAAGAAAAAAAAAAAAAAAAAAGGAAAATATCCCCCATTCCATAACAGAATGGCAGATTTTACAATCTTGCACAGAAGGCTGTTCTGTTCACCTTTTTTCATTCCAGCAATTCTGTACTGATGAGTGAATAAATTCTATTATACTAGTAAATCTAGTTTATTTTCACTGGGACATCAAAGAGGACTCCTAATCAGGAACTCAACACTAACATAGAGTAGGCCTTCAAAAAATCAAGAAACAATCAGGCTTCACTATTATATGATGCTACTGCCTATCTAGGCAAAAATTATTCAACTCTTACATCTTATACATTTGCTGGTATGACCCTTGCTATAGCTCTCAATCAAGTGAGAGAGATTAAAAAATTACACTCTCTGTTGTAGGTCCACAATACCATGCCACAAAGAAGAGGTCTGTAGTGACTTCTTCTTGCAGTTTCCAGGGTGAGGTTACAGGCAGGATGGAGATGAAGAGTTCTTTGATTACATATTCACTTCCTATTGCTCCCAGGTGATACTTCTCTGTCAGTGACATTGGTGGGCTGTTAAGATTTTCTATCTGTTTTCTGCCAATATGACCTTGACTAATTCAGTTGCCTGTGCCAGCCCTTACATCCAAGTCCAAAGCCTCCATTTGCTTCCCAGAAATATTCATTCCCATTTAAATCAGTAAGTTTTTATTGGCTTTATTCTCACATGAAATTTTTAGGATGGAGGTTATTTTTTCTCCTTTTACTACAGAACCGCAACAAAATAGGCAAAGCTGCTATTAATTTTCGGATGCATTGCAAAAGAAGAATCAATATACAGTGAAATAACAGGATTCCAATTTGATACTAGTAGGAAATGGGAACCACAATGAGTAACTTTGCAGTTACTAAACCAAAGAACTTCCTCATCTATTCCAGATTTTAAATTTTTTCAAAATAATAATAATGTCAAATATTAATTTCAAATTATTATTAAATTCAAAAAATAATTTCAAAATAATAATAACAATTCATTCCTCTAAACTTCCCTTTATTTCTTCTGGCAACACTCTTATTAGTGCTGTATCAATGCATATTTTGAAGATTGATGCAGAATGAAATATTACTTATTTCAAGTACCATTTACTATGTAGCATCAAATGCTTACTGCCCACATGCACAGCATCGCTTTCACTTTAAGCAATTAACCAGCTGGAAAATGGTTATGAATATGAATTCCTGGTTCAGAAACAATTATTTCTTCAGTTAACTTCTACACAAAAATTGTACTTACATTTGCAGTTCTAATGATGCCACAGCCAACCCTATTCTACATGAGTGTAAACCTAGAGATCTCAGATAAAGCAGTCATCTTTCAAACAGAAATATTATTCATAGAACCCTCTTTGTATAACAAAATATGAAACTTCTGTAATTTTGTATTACATAATAAAGTATTGTAATATCTAATAAAACAGGTAAAAAACTTGGAATTATACACTGATTATTTACATTAACCATGTGCAAGTTTGCCAATGACACTCAGGTATGTGGTTCAGTTGATACGCTGGAGGGAAGGGATGCCATCCAGAAGGACCTTGACACAATTGAGAAGTGGGCCAATGCCAGCCTCATGAAGTTCGAGCAAGCCAAGTGCAAGGTCCTACACCTGGGTCAGGGCAATCCCAGGCACAGCTGCATATCACAGACTGTAGTGACAGGACAAGGGGTAACGGGTTCAAACTTAAACAGGGGAAATTCATGTTAGGTATAAGGAAGAAGTTTACTGCAAGGGTGGCGAGGCACTAGAATGGGTTGCCCAAAGAAGCGGTAAATGCTCCCTCCCTGGCAGCGTTCAGGGTCAGGTTGGACAGCTTTGGGCGACATGGTCTAGGCGTGAGGTGCCCCTGCCCATGACAGTGGGGTTGGAACTTGATGATCTTAAGGTCCCTTCCAACCCAAATGATTCCATGATTCTATGATTCTATGTCTTTAGTAGTAGTTTCTGACAAAAGCTTCCCAACCAAAATGAGTAATTTTCCTTAAACAGTGCTTAGCTTTTCAAGAAACTTAAATTTATACAAGTCTCACAGAATTTACATTATGCTTCAGATTTTTAAAAATCACATGAAGTATGAAAATCTAATTACTATTAAAATTCTGGGGACTGGATGACGATATGCAATTATATTTAATTCAGTATAATTAGACTGAATTGCTAGCAACATGACAGGCAGTCAGATTCTCATCTGATTTACCTTGATATGTGCCAGTAATATCAGCTCCACTAATATCAATATAGGTAATTATTCCCTTGTCTAACTGAAGCAGCAATGTTAGTGGATAAAGTCTATCAATAAGAGGAAAACAGCCTGCATATTAAAACTTGATGGATCACTGCATTGATGTTCAGTAACTGCTTTAAGGATGAAGAGTCACTGCCTGTGATTTAAGTGTGCCTCGCAAGTATTCCTCATCTCTTCATGATGTTGGACTTAAAAAAAAAAAAAAAATAAATCTGAACAAAACCGGATAAATAAATTAGACATTAGTTTTGTCCTTGGCAATCTATGCAGCTCCCATCCACTTTAGAATATAACTATATACCATAAATGACAGATTTTGGTCTTTTCATTAGCTTGATTTTAAGCTATCTGTAGCAGGAAGCTATACAGTGTTCTTTTTCACGAAGGAGAGTAATATAAAATCACTGTATACATACCACAGCAACTGGAACCTGAAAAAGAAGCAATCATATGATGCTTCAAAAGAAATACTTCAGCTTACGTAACACATAGTTAATCAATTTCATGTAAGAAAATTGCCCTTCATCAGAGCAAGCAAGCAGAATTTGAATTATTTTTTTCTAATCTGGATTACTTTTCATTTGGTTCGATTATATTTCTGTAGCCTTAATTTAAAAAACAAAACAAAACAAAACACCAAAAAAACAAAAAAACCTTTTCATTAGCCTTTTCATTCTCTCTCCTGTAGTACTTAGACTGAAATCACTGCAAAGAATACATGTATTTTTTTCTTAACACAGTAACGGATTTATTATGTTGCTTCATGATTTATACAGAAGTGTATTTTGATCTGACATTTCTATGCACAAAACCTAAGTTATGGTCCAAATGTCACTTGAAAAAGACAAGACTCACAGTTGTGTCTCCTGCCCTCTCTCCCAGCCCAGCCTCTCCTTACAAAGACAACAATACAAACATTCCACAGAAATGAAAGGAGAAATTATATATACAAACTTCACAGGCAATAAACATCCCAGCAGCTCCCTCCAAAGTATGGATAAGGGTAAGTAAATGGGAAGCAGGATCAGAAATTATACTGTTTGTCACTATGAAGTTAATCAGCACTTCCACGTTTCTCACATGCAATGTATACAGACTCTCCATAAAAACTGCAGTGAAACTGTAGAAGCAGCTCTGTTGCTCCTTTGTGGCCTAGAGAAAAAGGATTTCATTTGCCAGACATCAAAGAAAGTCTTCTACGCATACCAGTATGCACTGTTTGCATGTAATCAGAATACACTGAAGAAGCTACAAACTTATATTTAGGCATCACTGAGGAAAACTAGCAATAGAGGAGACAGAAGAATGCAGATACTTTGATGTCAGGAAAATGTACACCTAGAGCGCATGACAAAATCTATTAAAAACATGTAAAGATAATTGACAAAAGATGGCGCAGAATCATCAAGAATTGTTTTTTATACACTTTTGTAACTCCTCCACTGCTTTGATGGTCTGTATAAATTATTTAAGTATCTTTGGGTTGCCTATATGACTAAACGAGCACTTAACTACTGCTAGCTGCAATCCCAACTTCCACCTCCCCTGCCAGTTCTACTGGCTGAGAAAGAGATGACTATCATAGAACCATTTAGGTAGGAAAGACCTCTAAGATCAAGTCCAACAGCTAACCTAACACTGACAAATCCACCATTAAACCATGTCCCTAAGTGCCACATGATGCGTGTCTTCAGGAGATACAAACCTTGAACAGGGCTTTCAAAAGCTCTCCTTGAAATCTTATCTGTTTCTCTCAATACAAATATACCATCAAGAGGTGAAAATTTCACATGCAAAGGTGACATCCTAACCTCATTATAGTCAATGGCAAAACTCCTCCTAGGTAAGTAGGATCATAGAAACATAGAATAGTTAGGGTTGGAAAGGACCTTAAGATCATCCAGTTCCAACCCCTCTGCCATGCAGGGACACCTCACACTAACCACTAAACCATGTCGCCCAAGGATTTGTCCAACCTGGCCTTGAACACTGCCAGGGACAGAGCATTCACAACTTCCTTGGGCAACCCATTCCAGCGCCTCACCACTCTTACAGTAAAGAACTTCTTCCTTATATCTAACCTGAACTTCCCCTGGTTAAGTTTGAACCCATTACCCCTTGTCCTGTCACTACAGTCCCTAATGAAGAGTCCATCCACATCATCCTTATAAGCTCCCTTCAGAGACTGGAAGGCTGCTATGAGGTCTCCACGCAGCCTTCTCTTCTCCAGGCTGAACAGCTCCAACTTTCTCAGCCTATCTTCATACGGGAGTGTTCCACTCCCCTGATCATCCTCATGGCCCTCCTCCAGACTTGTTCCAACAGTTCTGTGTCCTTTTTATGTTGAGGGCACCAGAACTGCACACAATACTCCAAGTGAGGTCTCCCGAGAGCAGAGTAGAGGGGCAGGATCACCTCCTCTGAACAAGTAAAATACTTGACCTTTCCAATCAAGGTTCTTAAACTGTTAATATCAGTGTCCTCCTCAGCAAATTGTTTAGAACATGCCCATTCATATCATCTTCTTCTGAAATCTGCATTTTCTTCATCAGATTCTTCTGAATCAGTATCAACGACATGCATTAGCACAAGTAAAAAGAATGGCCAATCAGCTCTTAGAAGTCCTAACAGAAGTCTCACAACATTAACAGGCTGGTATTGCTCCAGTTATACATATCTCCCTGAAAAGCTGTAAAAACCTTTTTCACTAATTTCTGAGGAAAGCTTCTTGATGAAAAAAAGCACTTAGTAACTTAATTTTCCAGTCAAAGGGAAGCTTTGAACTCTTTTGTTCCAAATGATTAAAAGATAATAATTTCCAGTAACATTTTCAGACCAGGACTCTTAAATACTTTCTTTCAGAGAGGAGGGGAAGAAAATAAAAACAAAAACAAACAAACACAACAGCCAGATGGAGGGGGATACAAGGTGTATGCAACAGCATACAATAAATATAGACACTTCATTCTTCGAGAGACTCTGTGGAAGAAACCTGCATTTATCAAGAGAACTTGAGCATTCACTTTGATGCTTACTTCAGTCACAAATCTTCGTAAGAGACCAACATGTTTAAAATAGGAGAACTAGCACCTCTAAAAGATTTTATTCAGCTTTTCTTTGTTCCATTATGTTCAACAGCTCTGTGTTCAGCGCAAATCATCTACCTTCATGCAAGAAATGTTCACATGCAAGAGGAATAGATTGCTAGGCTGCTAATGCAGATGGTATCCATAGATTTAACCTAAATATATCAATTAGAAATGAAAATACCTCTCTCTGACTTGTATCTTGATTTGGATTCCTCCCCAAACTATTAGCTCTTGTCAGCTCTGCAGCCCTGATTGCCATAGGACTGCATCTTGACCATGTCTTCATGTTGGCTGTTGATGAGACTGAATTTCACTTCCCCACTGCTCTCTTAACTCTGATTTATATGGAAAGAGAGCTGAGTACACAGAAGCCAAAAAGGATTCTGTGGTAACCTCCAGCTAGACCTCTGGTGCAGACGATGGAGGTCAGGAGGGCAGACCTAATCCACATAAGAAGACTCTTTATTATCTGCTTTATCTATTGAATAGCATTTTCCATTTCAACTCACTGATCTTTCAATATATGTTTTCAGAGAATATATAGAGCAATTATATCCCAAAACAGCTTCAACTCCAACATGAAATATCAAAACTCCACTTAATAAATAGCATGGCTAATTAATCAATGTTGCTTATATTGTCTACCAAAAGAGGAAACATAAAAGATTAAAGTGGTAACTGGATTTATTGGATATTGTCATCATATTCCTCTAAATTTAAGCTATATATTAACAACTGAATAGCTAGCTAGCTATGAATCGGGTAAAATGCCAATAACGTATATATTTTACAAACTAAACACAGTATGTGCATACTGCTTATTTTCCATTTGGAATTTAGTGTTTAATTTTTTTTTTCCCCCATGGAAATCTTACATTCACACTTGCAGTTCACCCACCTCTTGTCAAAGCAAGGTTTCAGTTCAATAGTTAGACATCCTGGAGACTTAATGATAACTGTCAAAAACTTGAATAATTAAGAGTTCTGTATAATTAAAAGCCTAAAGATACAGAATGTCTGTGTCATGTCATTTTCTTCATATGCTTCTAAAAAGGAGATATTTTAATCCGTGTGAAGCCTTTCAAAATAAAAATACAGTGTCACATTACTTCCTACTCCAAAATAACGTTATTCAAGAACTTTTCTGGTTAGAAGTACTGAATAAGATGTGTTTCTATGTAAGCTGCAATGATAAATTAAAAGCACATAACAGCTTGTATTAATTTTATGGTCCCAAGACAGTACAGTGCTGCTCAATGCCTTATTCACAGATTTTCAGAATCTTGTGCTATTTACTATTTGGTAGATTTACCAATATGAAATTTTAGTTGTCCCCTTCATTCAAGCACTAGACCTCATCTGTAGTACCCAGTAACTGAAAGATGCCTCTTCCTGAATACATCAAGGCAGTCAGGGGCTGGAGCACTTGCTCTGTGAGGAGAAGCTAACAGGGCTGAGCTTGTTCAGGCTGGCGGTGAGATGGCTTTAGTGGGTACCTAACCATCAGCCTGCCAGTGCCTATGAGGAGGTTTCCAACAAGATGCAGCCAGGGTCTTCACAGACATGCATGGTATAAGAACAAGAGACCACAGGAATGAACTAAAGCTACTAGGTTATGACTAAACATAAAGAAGAAAAATCGGATATGAGGCTATGAGGATAATTAAGCATTGAGTATGATTGTCCAGAAAGGTTGTGGAATCTCTTTCCTTGGAGGTCTTGAGACAGAAGTGGTCAAATCCCTAAGCAACATGGTATGAATTCTATGTTGGCTCTACTTTGACCAACAGGTTGGACTACATACCTAAGGTCCCTTCCAACTTGAATGCTCCTGTGATTTGGTATAATCATGAGCATTGCAAACAGTTACAGGAAATGAAACTTCCAGTTAGACATGAACACATCCTAGGACACACCAGTTAAGCCTTAGCAAAAAAAAAAAAAAAAAAAATGAAGAAGATACTGAGTATTACCACCCTTGGCCAGGGCACTAATTAGATTTCCATGGACACAGACTACCATTCTGATCACATTTACTGAAGAAATATAAATTCAGATTGAAAATGACAGAGAAGGGCACAAAGATATCTGGAGGAATAGAGATATTCTTACATGAAAACAAAACAGAAGGGTAAACTCAGGCTGACTAAATGAAAGCTTAGAGGATGTAAGATTTTTGTTTGAACAAACAGTAAACCCAGGAAAGTTATCAAATAATCTTTATTTAAACAGGTATAAATTGACCATGTACCAATCTATTAGTACACATACCTAGACTTCCCATTACAAGTCTGTAAGCACCTTTACATCCCTTCTTGATTTACTTGCAGAATTTATAGCTGATAACATGCATCAACTAACATAATAACAGTTTCTTGCAGGGGAGGGAAGGGGGAGAGAGAGAAACACAGAAAAAGGGAAAGGGAACTAGAAAAGCCAAAGGAGAAAATGGAAAGGGGAAGGCATAATTCATTTCAGTGGGTAGTCAAGAAAAGAACTGACAGGGTCCCTCTAGTAAGCACCCTCTCCCAGGTGTCCTTTCCAGTGTATAAGCTGGTCTACCACACTACTTTTCCCATAGAAACTATACAGATTTCCTCCTGATCTGTTCAAATTCCCTATTGACTGTCCCCACTTAATGATGCTATTAACATTGATTGGAGTAGTCTTTGATAAGAGGCTGGTATTGCAAGCAAACTGGCTGTTGAGCTTTGAGTATATCATTGGGTAACACTTAGAAGATATTTGCCTTTCACCTAATATAAACTAAAAACTGCAAGAAACAGGGCAAGAAAAGGATGGTGTAAAAGAGCGAGTCTTATATCAGTGGCAATTACTTCCCATGGGAAATCTGACATAATAGTAGCACCATGGTGTGCAGGTGGAAGGCCACAAGAAAACAGTATGATATCAGCAGCATGAGGACAGGGAGGGAAATACTACCCAAGCAGCTTTGGTGAAAGGTTACAGAGCTGCAGGTGAAAGGCAGAATGCAAAGCTGTAAATGGGACACCCTTGGCATTGCAAAAGGTTGAGTCTCCAAAGCCACTGTGCAGCACACCACCTTCTTTATCAATAAGTTCAGGCTCAAGACCCCTTATATCTTGCATGCACACAAAACTGACTTACCCTTCCGGGCTGCCAACTTCTCTGGTGGACTGGGCACTTTTCAAGACACTCACTAGTCAAGGCATTCTCATGCTCAGCCTGAGCCATATACAGGACTTAAGCTGAACAAAGCCCTAGAAGTGAGAGTCATCCATTCTGGAGAACGAGCACTCTGTATCTTGAACAGAAATTAACTTAAAACAGAAACTGAGTTTCAGAGCAGAAACTGAATTAAGAGATACAGAATCCAGCATCATCTACTCCAAGACTGAAGAACTAGTGACAAATAAAAGATGTACAGTAAGTAGTTATCTTCTTACAGGCATTTCTGAGCTAACTTCACTGAAGACCATTTCATTTCCTTAAACAAAAATAGTTAACATGTGTAATAGCTTTAAAACCAAACTATTTTGAAAGTTATGAGACATTATAAAGAAACTTTGGCAAAGTATCATGATTTGTGAATGATAAAT
Source organism: Psittacus erithacus (assembly GCA_009867235.2). NCBI lineage: Eukaryota > Metazoa > Chordata > Aves > Psittaciformes > Psittacidae > Psittacus > Psittacus erithacus. Next base: position 13,164 of record WYDI02011782.1, read on the forward strand.
GTTAATGTTTATATTGAAAAACACTATTAACAAGAAATTACTGGATAATAGGAACATATATTTGTTTCCTACTACCTTCTCAACTCATAATGCACATAATACACTGCATTAATGCTAAAGATAAGTAAATATCTGATCTTGAAGGCTGTGTAATAAAAGGTTTCAATCACTCTTCCTCATAAACGAATTACTAAATTGCATAATTTCACCTTGCCTATCTTGACTGTATAAGGAAGTATGAACAGTAAAACCTAACGAAACTAAAGATTTGTTTAGACCAGTATCTTGGCTCCCAAAGCCCAACAGCAGATGAGTAAGGAAAAACAAGGAATCACAATGCAACCATGTAATGGTACCTCCTTGGAATACTCGAAGTATCCAGGACATTTGCAGGCTGGGGACATTCTGATCCAGAACCATTATCTGCCTGCTTTCTAGCTTTTGCTACATTTTTCATCTAGGAATTTGACTAAACCATTACTGAACTTCTGTTAACTTTTAGCATTGACAAACTTCTTTGGCAAAAAGCTACACTACTATACATTGTATAAAAATAGAGAAGCATGGAGAAGTTTGGGTATGTGTTCACTGGAAAATTACATCATACTTTATAGCTGAACAGATTTTAGGATGTCCTCAAAGTACCAAAATACTATTTTTGAACAGTGGGCTGTTTGGCTGTAATTTTTAAGCTGCTTGAAGATGAAACTATAGATTAACATGTACAAATAAACTTCATAATATTATAAAAGTCAACACACACTCACATTCACAATGCATTCATTCCGAGTAACTCACATGAAATAAGGGATAAATTAGCTGGTCATGTAAGAGAATCCTAACCTAAAAACTCAAAAAGAGGAGCAAATGAAACATAACCTCATCAAGTAATGTTAGCTTTAAAATGCCTTACTCACATACCAGTTTCGGTAAACAATTTAAACTTAAGTGATTCAGCAATGCAACTTTCTCTGGAGGAAAAAAAAAAAAAAAGCTTGCTTCTCTGGAAATCATTGCTGAAACCCTGAAGCATGACAAATAGCTTTCATCATGGAATAGTGGAATAGTCCAATGTTCTGTCTCTACATGAGAGTTATCTTTAATTCAAGCCAGCAAATGCATTATGTACCTTCCTACTTAAACGCAGCAACAGGAAAAAAAAAACATTTTCTTATTCACTCTAGAAGAGCCTGGAAAACTGATAAGTACTCATTAACTTAAATTCCTATGGAAAATTAATTTCACATAAACAAGATGCATACAGGACATAGCATATAACCCTCAGCAAATCTGTCTCAAACACCTTCTGTAAGAGGGAAAAAACCCTCACTCCTGAGATACAGTAACCTCTCTCAGCTATGATTCAGCTATGACTACACTGTAAACCAGAAGTACTGTCTATTGCAGCTTGTATACACATACCTTACGCAGCTTTAAATTATCTAATCTGAATATTGATTAAATGAAACAATAGCAGTACATGCAGTCTGGTGAATACGTGCTTAATTTACCATTTTGGAAGTGACCAAGTAACATTTCTGTCATTTTTCATTGGTTATAGCTGTTCATACACACAGGATTCAAGTATCTTCAAAACTACATTTCTCCTAGTTGAATACTCAGCAACTAATCCAACTACAGCTGATCACCCTCAGCATTCACGGTAATTCATACTGGTATTCATATCATTTTCATGATGGGTAACCATGAATTTGATCAGTATTTTCAGGATGTAAATTACTTTTTTAACAGCAACTTCCATGCGACTATCTCAGGTAGTGAGATGAACAAATGAAAATTATTTTCCACTTTAAATGATTTTTAGAAAGTACATAGTTTTTATAACTGAATCTCTTTTTAATGTTACATGCCACTGAATCATAATATTGCCTTTTATTCCCAGGAAAACTTTAATAGGAGCAACTGCAGCAAATGAAGCATGTATTGGGACTTTCAGTAGTGAAGACATGATTTCACTTTTCACTGTAAACTGCTCTGGGCACAGGAAGATGGTGGCAAACAGAAGATACACAACAGCTTACAAAACACTGTTCCCATTGTATCCTGTAGATTGCTCTTCATTTGTGGAAAAGCATGTTAATGGGAAAACAAACACTACTCTTTTCAAAACTGCCATTTTAACATCAGGTTGAAAATATTTGGGTGTTTCACACATTCACGTAGACTTTGATACCCAAATACAAAGGAATCTGACACCCAGAATAGTGTTCTAGGTAGGCTTAACTAACTCTGGCGCTGCCCTTGTATCAACTCGGTCACCAAGTGTTTTTCTTGCTTTCAGAGTTCTGAACTGACAATGACATTTGCACACAAAACAGAGTTACTTCAATATTTGTATGAAGAAGCTAGGACCAGTGGTAGGTAAATATGATTGAACTCAGCTTTTCTCTGAGGCCATGACAAGTTTTTTCCCAATGTTTTGGATCATCTCTCTGCCATCATAATGAAAATCAAGAGTTAAAATAGCGTATTATTTGCATCATTGACAGTGGAAGGTCATGTATCATTGAGGTATTTATTTTATACAAATAACCATGCAACTGTAACATACAAAGGGATGGAACTGCCTTCCAAGACTGCTCCAGTATTATGACAGAGAACAAGCTTGCATTTCTCTCTCAACAAAGTAGGCATTCTGGGTACAAAACATATGTAGGCAGAGGGCATTGATACAGGAATGCACTGGACATGAGAAAAAATTGAGAAACATTCAATAAGAAGATAATTTTAATTATCTTCAATAGATCTAGGGAAGCTGCTGGGGAGCTGGAAGGGGGATGGAGGAGAAGAGATCAGGGAGGGGAGATATAGAAGGACATTTGAAAAACCTTAATGTGAAATACCTTCCATTTTGCTCATGGGTTCTCAGCAGAGCTTACAGCTTGCAAATTAAATCCTGAGTAACTGTCACAAAACTATTCTCTCACAGAAAACAAAATGTCAAGGAACTAAAGCTGGCAATGTTGAAAGACAAATACATTTAAAATTCCTCAGTTTCTGTTTCAGCACTTGTTTTGCGCTGTTTGTGACAGAGATTCTCAACAGCTTTTGCATCAGAAAAGCACATTCACGCATTTTCATATGTCAATAGGTCTCCATAATTCACTTTGCTGCTTCCTTCTCATCGTTCAGTCTGTTTTAAACAATCCTCCCTTCTTAAATCCTCATGTAGACTAACAGTGGTTTTAGACCTCTTCGGAGCACTTAAAAACACAAACTGCCGAGCGCTCAGGCTAAATCTGTCAAAGATAAATACACACTTTGTGCATTACACGTAATACCTGCTTTTTTCTCTCTGTAACAGTGACAAGCACGGATGACTAATGCCTGCTATTATGTTCCATTTCGCATCAAAATCCAGGCATTTTATGCTAGTCAAAACAACTGCACCCTTACTGGAAACCACTCAACCGTCCGATGCCCAGCTTTGCTACCCTGGAACCTGCCCTGTCGGGATGCATACACCTAACATGTAACTGCACAGAACTCCGTTCACGCTACCCCACTGCCGGGATGGGATGCACCCTGCCTGCCCTCCGGCCACCGCCTGCTCGGGGTCGCTCCGACATGGGCCCAGCGGCGGTGCCTGACTGACGAGCACCCCGCCGATCGCTCCGCTCCCACCTGCTCCCATTCGGTCCTGACAGGGCAGCTCCCCCGGCGCCCTCCCCTGCTTCCCGCTACCCAGCGCACCCTGAGGAGCTTCCAGCGTTCTCCCTGCCCGCTGAGGCTCCAGCAACCGGCCCCTGCCAGCCCGGAGCTGCGGCCCGGCACCCCACGGGAGGGGGACACGGCAAAGGCACCCCGCTTCAGGGCCAAGTACGGCGTGCACACAACAGGCAGAGCAGACACGCAGAAAACTCTTTTTCTACTCACGCTCCTGCGAAGAGAAACTTGCCGGGGGGCGACTGTTCCCACACCACACCACCAACTTGCCTCCCTGACACGGCCCAACTTACCCAAACCCTTCCAAAGGGCTCCCAAAAACCCACCCCAGCAGGTCAAAGACAACAGCCGGGGACGGGGCAGAACTCACGGCCGGCGACACTCACCTTCCCGCGCCTCCGCCTTATCTCTTCGCTCGCGGGCTGCAACTTCCAGTCCTTCCCCCAACTGCCATCTTCCACCGGCGCGGCGGGGCAGGATCGGAGCGGCGAGGGGAGGGAAAGTAGCGGCGGCGGCGGCGGCTGCTGCCGCGGGGATTAGCCGGCCATCTCGCCGGCGGCGGGCGAGCCGGTGCCGTGCGCGGAGGGCGGGGCGGCGGCAGCTGGCGAGGCGCTGTGCGCTGCGATCGCAGCGGCCCGCAGCGACGTGGGGAGGATTTACTAAAAATAGCCGCTCGGCGAGGCGGGGGGAGGCCGCCGGGCTCGGCTCTGCTGTGCCGCGGTCCTTGCTGCGGCCGCTGGGGGCTGGCCGTATCGTGCCGCCGTGGGGATAGCGCTCAAGGGACGCCTTGCCCGGGCAGAGGCCGGAAGGCGGTTCGGGCACGAAACAGGAGAGACTGCGGCTCCCCTGGCCAGGCTGCCCGGAGCGGGGGGGGTCGGGCAGCGTCGCGGCTAGCTGATGGGGACCCCAGCGTTGGGCCCTGCTTCCCACCCGGCCATGGCTCTGTCGGTAGCGGCGGGAGTGCGGCCGCGGTGCCCGGAAAGGGCTGTGAAGGCCGGGCCCCGGGGCCGCGCCGAGGCTCTGCCGTGCTTTCACCGCGGCCCCTCAGGGGCTGGTGTCGGCCGGTTGCAGAGGAGCTGCTCGGTTGTTTTTAGCCCTTGCACTGGTTCCGCTGCCGGCCCCCGGGGGAGGGGATGCACCTGTCCCTCACCCTGCTCCCCGCTAGCCCAGATAGCGGTGAGCGGAGCCCGGCGGGGTGCGGCGCGGTGAGGACACGCATCTGGGAGGGCACCGCCACTGCCTTCACCCGCCCTCCGGCGTTACGCCGCGAGGAGAACGGGTAGGAGCTGCCGCCTGGCCCTCGTGGGGTGGGTGTTACTGTGCCTGGGGCTGTCACGTCCCCAGGTGTCTGCACATTGCTCTAAGTGTTTCTTTCCCCTCGAGGACTTACCAGTCTTGATATCTCTTGCTGTATCCAGCTAGAGGATGCCTATCTTTGTGAACCCACGTTAGGTCTCTTTAGTGAAGATAATGGTCTCCAGAATTCCCTTTTCCCAATGCTGTTTTGTATGGTATATGAAAACCTTTAGTCTATGGAACCTGTCTTAACTATGTTTATCTCTAACCTAAATTTATGGATAGATTTCTTTATTACTTGGGAGAGGAAGGAGTGTCTCCTTTTGTTTCTCTCCTTCCAGGTAAAGGTTAGCCGCAAAGCAGTTCAGTTCTTGGAAATTTAAGTAATCAAAAAAAAAAAAAAAAAAAAGTCATTAGCTGTATTTCATCTGCAGGCTTTGGAATTTGCATTTGTATTTTTATATATTTCACTTATCATAGAAGTTTCAAGCTGTGTTTTACTCTTTTAAATTTTATTTTTATATTTTAAGATTGATTTTCTTTATTCTTTCCACTGTATTGGTTTCAGATGTTAGGTTGTCTGAAACAAATGTTTAAAATTGGTCTTTCCAAGACTGGTGAAGAACTAGTTAAGTCTAAAAGGTACAGCTGGCAGCTAAAGAAAGAGGTTTTGAATTTGGGCCTGAATGTCATTTATTGCTCGAGGGATACAACAGATAAAAAGTCAGCTGTGGTAAGCAGTGGGGTTTGTGACCCTCAAAATAAATGCCACTTCTCAAAATTAGAAACAAAACTGTGTCTGTGTATGTTTCAACTTGGAGAGGAATGTCATTATATTGTTTTGGTTTGTGTTCTAGTGCGGGAATCAGTTTCAGTGGGATTGCTAAATGTTAAGTCATGGAGTGCAGTGTGACAGATACATCTAAGTCCAAATAGACTAATGAAATCACACAGCACTGTTTCTCTGACAGATCAATACCCTTCAAACTGATGCATACTTTTGTTTCATTATGTACTCTCATCCTCTGTCTACTTGAAGGAGGCATTGGCATTATAATTACATTCTAAAAGACTAGTCACTGTTCAAATGCTATGCTGGGAACTCCTGAATTTACGCTGGAAAATAACAAGCATCTCTGAGACACCCATGTGTTTTTGTTACTCCTGTGCTTGCCCCTACACATTTCCACTCAGCGCTAATAATATAATGAAGTGGTGTATGGTGGTAATACTCAGGGAACTTTTATCTTGCTTTTGCTAGATCTGCTACTTCTATAGCATTACTACATTATCTACTCTTAATTCTACTGATAGAAATATGATTTATAGACTTGACTAATTTGCTGCAGTGAATATGTGTAGCTCTTCTTTCAAATGTAGCATTCCCTATATTCTCATTGCCTTTCTGAGTTATTACAAACATTTATTGAAAGTTATGGGGGTGAGAAGAGAAAGTAATATGCCTGCATTACAACTTGTAATTTATAAAACCTTAGATAAGGTGCTGAAATCCTTAAAGCATTTTTATCCCTAAAAAGAGCTTTGAGTCATCCTTCCAGCTTCATCTCTGCCACACTGTGAACTGGTGTCTGCTGCTGTATGATGCTGTTCACATACCTACAATTTGCAATAACTGGATTTTTTAATGGAAAAAGTTTGCGTATTTATCATACAGAAGATCACTAAGGTCATTTTTGGGAGGGCCACAAAAGGTTTTGAAAACCATGCTGGAACAGAAAAATTGTCTTACCCATGGTTCCTCACTCAAGGTAGGGCCTAATGAAAGCACTAGGAGAAAAAACATCCCATTCCCTCCCCCCAAAAAAAACACTGAAAATATTGATAAGTGGAAAAAAATTAAAACACACAACTGTGTATCATTCAGCAAACCTTCCTCACATTGGCACAAATTTTACTATCATTAATACTGTGGCAAAATGGCTTTCAGAAGTTCCGTGCTTTCACTAGAAACTACTTGAGGAAATAAAAAGGCAGTGAGGTATAATAGTTCATAAAGCAGTACTTAAGGCTCATCAAGCAGTGAGCAATTCCTTTACTGAAAGGGAATGTCTAGGATGTTCTGTACTGTGTGACCATTAAAATTCAGATAACAGCTATGTCCTTTTCCCATCCTGTTTATAAGCTATCATTTCACAAAAAGTGAAACCCATTGAGACGAACAGAAAAAAATCCTTAACATTTAACAAGACCAAACTGGACTTCCAGCATATATGTGCTGTTAACTTGCGGATCTGAGTAAGATGGAAGTAACGTTTTGCCGTGAAAACTGTTGAGGAATGAAAAAAAGCTAAGTCTACCCTATTAGTTGATACTATATGCCAGCTGTTTGCTGAAACAATCAGTCCTTTTGGATGCATTTCTGTTCCTGGACTGCCAGACAGTAGATTCTTTTCATTATCTCTGGCTGTCAAGAGGCTTCAATTATTCTTCTCTGGTGTAATCTTACAGCGCACCTATGCTTCTAGTTACATCCAATGAAGATTGACAAGACGCACTTTTCAGAGATGATTTTTAAATTCAGCTTGAAGTTCAAGGAGGCAGCTATGTACTTGCTGGGTAAGATGAATAAACACCCCAGAACTTAGCTGGTGTCTGTTCCGTAAGTTCCTGTCCAGTTTTGAACAGGGGATTAGAACTGAATGATCTTAACATCCTTTTCAACCCTGTGATTCCGTGAACTCATGGCTCTGCTTTTTACCTTCACATTCAGGGAAGTTCAAGTCATGCTGTGCTTCTCTTTAGAAATCAGTACCAGCTGCCTCTCATTTGTCACCTTATAGGACTAGGTCCTTGCGATGCTTCAGATCACTTTTTTAATGGAATTAACAGATACCTAGAAAGTTGCACAGGTCAGCCATGCACCATGTACCTAAAAAATACAACACTTTAACCAGTGTTGTGCAATTCTCTATGTATACTTACGTATGTATTAATGCTTATAAGAGTATCTGCCATAGCAATTATTTGTATTTTACTAAGAATGTTTGCATAACTTCCTCCTTTAAAATGCTAAGATTCGTCTTCCCTATGAAAAATATCAACATTTGGTTTCAGGAAGGAGTGTAATTTACTTGTGATGTCTGTTAGTTTGACTGAGAACTAATTAAAGTCTTCTTCTGAGTAAGACTGCTAGCCTTTTAGTAAGTGTCTTGCTCATTGGCTCATAAACATTACAATTTCACATGTTTCAGATTGCGCATAATTGTTGATTTTGTTTACAGAAAGCTTTTGCTTTTTTCCTGAAAAAAGATCAGTGGTTTAGCTGATCAGACAGTTTTACGCAATTTGTAAATAACCACTTAACTGCTACAGAAGTAGGCAATCTAAATAAATCAACACAGATGCCAACATTTTAAAGTTAATAGGGTTTTTTGTACTAACATTAAAAAAAGAATAATTTTAGATATGTTTAAATGTGCTATTAAAATCTATCTCCTTCACACTGGAAATAATTAATGTGCGATTAGCTCTTTCGGTACCTGGCCTTTCCGGAATGTGTACACATATCTACATTCAATAGGACTATTCAGGTTGTTAAAATTAAACATGTTATTACCCCCTTTTTGTACTGCCAGTGGTTAGCCAGTATTTGGAAATTTGTGGGGTATTTCTCAGAAACATGATAGAGTCAAGTGGGTTTTGGTCCTGACCTACTTGTTTGCAGAAAGTATAAACATATCTTGTTTCCTCAAACACAGTAAGTTCTGAAATGAGTGACCAGACATAACGCCAAGCCTGCACACTACTGCCCTGCCACAGCACTGTGCCTCCAGACTGGGTCTTTTACTCACATGAAGCAAATGTTTTTAAATGCCCTGATGCTGTGGGGAATTTTGCAGAACTGGCAAATGTTCACATACAAAGGAGATCCAAGCCTTCTATGTCTGTTGAAAGATTTCCCATTGACTCTGGACTAACTGGAGCTGGAGCTGAGCCCTGTTCTTGTTTTCCTATATTGCCCTTCACTCTTGATCCTGAATCCTCCTTTGTCCTGATCCTAAACACCTCTGACTGTTGCAGTATGGATCCTTTTCTCCCATTTCTTTCTGCAGCTGAGGTGCCAAATTTTCTAAACCTTGTCTTGAAGACATTGGTATGTCCCATTATACTGGTCCAGGTATCCTCTCAGGTGTCCTAACCCTGCTCTGATCTCTGACTTTGTCATTTGCTCATTCTGAACCAGGTGTTTTTCCCAAAGTCATCTGACATTAGACTCCAGTGATTGTATTATCCAGACTCTTGTTCAGGCCAAGCAGCAAGTTCTGTTGCTCTGTGCCATGTTTACATATTCCAGGTGTTTTCCTTCTGTCACCTTGATTTTCTGATGTCCTTGTTTCTTCCTGGCACACGTCGTACAGTTCCACAAAAGGAGTGCATTTGTATTCAAACCTCATTGTACAAATCTTGGCTTGCAGGATGGAGCACCTTTTTCAGCCTTGTCACACTGATCCACAGTTTGGAAGGTGGTTTCTATTCTTTACCATTACTAAGTTAGCAAGCATTAAAGTATTTCTTCACTTACCCTGAACAGAAAATGGATTTTATCCAGACAAGGATAGATCATAACTATATACAGAACTGCCCACAGATCATGAATATATCTATCTTACAAAATTCCAGAGACATTAGTCTTTGTAAAAGTACTTAATAATTACAAAAATAAAATGCCTGGCCTGTGCACTTGCTGTGTCTCTATTTGTTGCTCATAATCATTGTTAAAAGATAAAGAATATTACAGGTCAATTTCTGCAGTTCCTAACTTAGCTACTCTTTTAAAAACAAGCTGTGTTTAAGTTGAGAAGAGGAACTCCTTGGGGAACACCTTGTCATTAAACTTGACCAAGTGTCATTAGACCTTGTTCAGGTGGATTTCGTCTGGTTTTATCATGCACTTATTACTGCATTAGCAGATAACCTTATTCTGAATGAATGAGTGAGCCTGAAATTACACAAATCTTCCTCACTACAGTGATTCATCAGGTAGGGTATGTTTGAGCTTTCTGCTTTATCTTTTTTTCTTATCCCACGCTGTGTAGAGATGACAGAGTTGTGATGGAGAACGTGCACAAGTTACTACACTGTCTGTTGATAAGATTGATGCAGGCAGCTTGGGCCTGATGATGATTCATTGATGATCAAGTGCAGCAAACAGCTCTGTGTGAGTATCTGAGCAAGTTATTTTCTGGGTGACAAAACAATTTGGTGACATTATTATTCCATCCTGTAATTTCTTACTTCTTATTCTGAAATTTCAATATCCAGTAGTTTTTCTTGCCTGAGATCCCATATCTTAGTACCAGGGAGTATGAAGCATGGTGTGTGTGGAAAGAGAGCTTTTCCTGCACAGATCTCAGCCCCGAAGAAGGGTTATTGTTGATTTGGTCTTGGCTTTTCCAACTCGGATAGATGAGATGTGCTATAGATGTTTCTGTTGTCTTTTCTATCTTAAAAATAGATTCCATTGTTATGGCTGCTCCACTTTTAAACAGATAATTACACAGGCATAGGTAGTTTTGTAATAACATTTGGTATTAACATTAAATACGTATTCCTCAGTATTGATTGACTTTCTTGACTATGGAAGGCTATTGGTGAAATAAAAATTGACATAGAACTTCTAGGCAGGTGGTGATGGAAGAGAGTGGCTTAGTTGGCTTAGTCCTTTGCAGAAGTATGCAAACGCAGTATGCACTCCCTGCTCACAGATACTACTGTCAGGCTGTGTAGCTCCTCTTTCAATTCAAGTTAGGGCCCCAGGCACCCTGCTAGGATCAGTTTCTATTTGGTGATGACCTTGTCAGTTCCCTTTCGGTATTCACATATTATGAACCAAATCACACTAGTTTCTGAAAATGACCAGTTCCATTTACATTTCATAATCTGTTGAAAGGAAAAATGTTTGTGACTGAGTAAGAGAAGGAAGGAGCTGTCAACCCTGTTTTGTGATTACTGCCCACAAATGTTCTCACATTTTTCTTTAAAAAAGTGTTCTGACAAAAATATTAGCACTAATAGTACAGTATACATATGTTCCTAGAGTATAAATAGTGCAACTTCATCTCATGAGATAGCTAAGGGCTCTATCCAATGACTTTAATGAGGTTTGAGGTTGCTCAGCAACTTGCAGCAGGCACTCAGCACATAGGAGGAAGGCGACATACTAAACTTGTAATCCTGTGAGGTACAAAGCACCATCACTACTTCTCCAAACCAATGGGAGTCACAGAGCCTCAGTGTCTGCAGCATCAAGCCTTTACTTCTCCAATAAATGCCAAAAACATTTCTTTCTCTTATCACACTGTATCAGCATCCTCCAACAGATGCATCCTACAAACAGCAATCTGTATTGGCATCCTGCTTTCACACCAGAAATGAAACTCATTAGCCCTAACTTAATTGACAGCATTACCCTCAGCTCCCTGCTCAGGCAATAGAGAGAAATACCTCAAGAAAACAACTCTCTTCATTCAAATGTAGGTGCCAAAAATTTGGTGAGATAGATCCCACCATAGGTGTCTGCTGTCTTTTATTCACTCTTTACAAGGTTTCTTTTTATTACATGAAGTCTTACAGAGGAATTTTTATCAGTCAAGTTGACAGAAAAATAGCCCATCTCATTTACAGACCACCACCAAGCAGAGACATGTCTACTCTTACATAAATTCTGGATTTTAAAAGTTAACATTCATATATTAACTTTATGCCATCCAGGCATTGTATTGTGTTCAAGATTATCAAATGGATACTCCTTCTAAAATTTCACTGGTTTGCTTTTTAACACTATAGAATGAAGTGGAAACTGACAATACTTGTACATTTGATTCAGAGACATTGACAGGCTCCTGACAATTCTGAAAGTGGCCAAAATGATTTCAGGGGAAAGTCAGAAATGGGAATTAACACGGGGTGTCTTTTACAGACAAAAAAATCCCATTAGTAGTTGGCCTATTTAAAATATTCCACTCTATTTTTTTTCTGTACTCTAATGTGTTTCATTCTTTTCTTTCTGATCGTTTGCACAATGACCACTTTGATCCCAGTCCAGCAAACTGCTCAAATATCTGGTTAACAGTATGCACACAAATAACTCTGTTATGCTAGGCTGCTACTATAGCTAAGTAGAAGTCACAAGGTCCTGATATCATGGATGACATCTCTTCTTCAATAGCTCTATGAAATGCTAGCATTATACTTATCTAATTCACTGGGGTTTTATACACCACCATTCATAAAAGTCTGCAGCATGCTATGTTGGAGAGTAAGCAGACTATGAAATGGGTGAATAATTTTTTTTTTACTCTTACCAGTTTCTTCCAGGAGGAGATACTTCCAAGAGCTTGTAGGGATTATTAGAACTTGGAGAAGGGACTGAAGGAGCTATAGTTCCCTTCTTTCCACTACTGTATATAATGCAGTGTATGCTGGACATAATCTAACTGGGAGATGCTGCCTTTTCCATCTCTTCATTGACCTTTGCAGAAAGGGTGAATGCAAAGCTTGTCACTGTCTGTGCTGGTTAGCAGATTGAGGCTGCTGCAGTCAGGCTTATGCTGCGCTCATCAAATGTGATATTAAGGCTGCTTCAGCCTGCCTGTTGCCAGAGCTTCCAAAAATGTTCTGTCTGACCTAGACAGGGCTCTTGCTCATGGTAGTATGATTCTTCTTTTCTCTCTTCTCCCCATGCCATTTGGCCACATCAGAAGCAGTTTGAAATCAATGTCAGGTTTAGCCTTTAGTGACACCTGAGTAGTTTATCATCACATGAACTGTGCTTTGCAATCCACTTTGTTATTACTAATATTTCATCAACATTTTGCATGTCTTGTGATGAATGTGGGCTAGTGCATTACCCGACTGTCTGTGTGCATCATGAAGCTGCTCCCTTCAATCAGTATTGTTGCAGTGTTCGTTGTTGTTTGCTTTCTTGCTCTTTACCCATCTATGTATAATATGACACATTTCCTACTCTAATCTCACTATGAAAACATCAAGAGCCTTGAAAATTGCATACATCTCCAAAGCATCAGAGGCTACTTTTTACCCAAAACAATGTTCAGATGGCTGTCACAAAGAAAGTTAAAGTGAAATGTCAAATGCTGTACAAAAGAAAAGCTGCACATGGTAGATACAAGATTCAGTGCACGATAACTCCCTCTTAATAAACAAGCAGAGATCTATTGGAAGGAAAATTTCCCTGCATTTGAAATTTAACTGCCAACCATCCACATCCTACACATAACTGTCAGAAAGGATGTCTAAATCTGTCCTCATTTATAACATGTGTTGTGACAAGATTTGACAGTCTCTGAAAGAGCTGTAATTGCCACCTAAACATTCAGCATTTTGTCAACTGCGATCATGTTTAGGGAAAGCATTTATTTCACTTAAAAAACCTAGCATTTTTTTCTTTCTTCTGAATGAGATGACAGATTTCTATTTTTTTCTTTTCTCATTAGGGGTTGCAAGTAAGATTTAAGAAACATTTTTTGTTCCTTTTTCTTTTCAGTGTTTTTCCAATGACAGAACTTTTCAGATTAAAAGAAGAATGATTAGCTTGAAGAAACCAATAGCAATTTAACAGAAATACCTTAAGGACATCTATAAAGATACTGATACCACTAAAAACCTCTGATTGTCCAGCTGGTTTTGATAGGTGCTTTGTTGAATATCACAACAGGAACCAAGGTGAAAAAGGGGGAAGAGTATCTGGTATTACCATTTTGTCACTCTGAATTAATGTTATGTAGTTTTAGTCCATTGCATATAGTCTTCCTAATGCAGCCATAAACATTGCTGCGGCATGGAGATAGGAGCTGTTGGTGCAAGAGCAGAAAGAACGCTTTGGATAAGGGAAATGAGACCTGTCTCTTGGGCATTAATAGTCTATATACTTGGGACTGCAGTTAATACGTAACCAATTAACTCCCCTGATGGTTCAGAAGTACATAAACTCTTACCAGGCCTAAGAGTTTATGTCTTAATTGCTTTCTTGAAGTACTGTTAAAACACACCACTACTAAAGCAAACACTTCCCAGCAGTATTGCTTTAATTCGCTTGAGCAGCATTCATGGTTGTTCTGTGCTTATTTACTAAAACCCATCCAGCAATTGAATTTTATTCACAGGAATAGTCACAATATTAAACAGCAATCTGCACTTTGGAGAGTATTGGTGCTAAAAGTGGTACTTTTTTCACAATGACAGATGAGGCAGGGACATGGAAGCAGGAATGCATGGGAAAGGCTGATGCCACCAGATCCAGTTCTACTCGGTTTTGCCTGGCCTGCCCTTGCCAAGGGCACTAGTGTTTGGTACCTTGCATGTCTGTAATTGTGCTGACATGGGGCTTTTCAGGAAGAACATGGTAAACTTTTCTTCTGATGGCTAGGGGTGGTCAGTAAATGTACTAAACATTTCCTTCTGACTGGAGTTTTACTTCAAAATGGACATGGAAGCCAAAAGGAAAAGTTATGCTGTACAAGTGAGAGCACAAGTTTACATTAACTAACTTTCTCCACCTGTTCATTCCTAATTGCAAGACTCCTATACAGTATATTCTTTAACTGTCAGTTAGGGTGCTTACACTCAAATCACAATCATTATTGATTCCTTCTCACACAGATACTTATCCATAATGGGTGTCCACAGTAACACCACACTACAAACCTGGATGTCAGATAGGATGGCCACACTGTACAGTCAGTCCAAAGACCAGTTTCAGTCCAAACAGTAAGTCACAAAATAATAATCTGACACCCACCAAACAGGTGGTTTGGTTCAACTTAGAAAATAGAAGGAGGAGTCTCAAAAAAATTGTAACTGTTATTAGTCACATACATTTCTTTAGATATAATGGAAAAAGACAGACCAACATCCGTGAATGTTGCATAGCCTTCGATAAGACATCAGACCTAATTCATACATCTATCAGCTTTTACCTGTTCGGGCATACTTTTTGTAAGGAGTATTGTTAAACTTATTTCAAGGAGCATGTAGTACATAAAGGGGATATCTGGGCATACAAAATTACTAGTACTACTATTCCATTTAGATTTAAAGCTAATATCTCCTCACAAATCAGACTTAGTTATTTGGAGCAACTAATAATGAGGGAGTTGGGTGAGGGGTTTTTTGGCATCTGTGTCAGATTATATATCCCTTATCTGTTAAGAACATTCCAACATTCTCATGTTTCAGTGTGCTCTCTTAGCAAAGCTGGTCTCCTACCTACATGCTCTTATTCCTTTGTTGTATACAATGTAACAGAACTTTTGAGTTCAACCCCTAAGCAGCTACTGGGATTAATGGAAGCTGGAGGAGAAAATATTAGAAATATAGAAAAATTTGGATTCTGTAGATACCTGACATTGTGGTCAGATATCCAGCAGCTTCAAGTGCCTTTGTAACTGAAGACAGATGCATGCCTCATGTTTTGCCAGCAACACCTTCCAGAGAAGTGATAGTGTCATCATCTCCCTATTGACATGCACGGTGCAGTTTTTAAGCATAAGCAACCCAAATGACATAAAAAAAAAAAAAAGAGTATGTCTGAGGGAAGTTGGAAAAGAGAAATGCAAACATCAGAGTAGGGAACGGAAGTACTTTCTGTGGGAATGAGGGTAAGAAAGAACCACCTAGAACATATACAGAAACTTTGGCAAGGAGTTAAAAATTAAGGATACTAGACTGGGATTCTAGGAAAAAGGGCAGGGACTTCTTGGCAGGGAAGTGGACAGAAGGAGGCAAGAGATTTCAGGAAATCTTTAAAATGGATGAAAATGGAAAATGGCACACTGGGACCTCAAGGAGTCTCTGACAAATGCATTGCTGAGCACCTTCAGCAACTGCAAAGTGAACGACAGAATCCCTTTGATGTGAGGTTTGAAAAACTCTGTATTTACCATAATATTATCAATGAGTATCTACAAAGAGGACTAAGAAAAAGAAAGAGATTTTACAAATTCTCAGTAGATTGCCTTGCCTTTGAAGGGAATGAAAGATTTGGCTCTTTCCTGGTAAACAATGAACAATTTAAAATTGGACTGAAGTTCATCTTTCTAATCAACTGTAACACCTGTGCAGTGCAGTAATTAAACAAAGCATTGAGTAGTCCCTCTTTTTGTTTTTATGATTCTTTATATATATCCACTAATTCAGACAGCATCTCACCCTGCAGTGGGAATAAATCCAGGAGACAACAGCAAGCAGAAGGAGGGTTTTTTGTGAGGATCCTTCTGAGAACATTCCCCACATGACTCTGTTAAGGTATATAATAATATTAAACTGTACAGCATACTTCCAAGCCCTTCCAGATGTTAACTTGGCATTACCCTGGGGTACCTCTGTCTGGCTAGCTAAGTAGGGAGAAAGATGAACCTTTTGGGGTGTGAGTCTCTTCAGCCAGGTCAAGAAACAATCAATGAAGACCTTAAGCCCACTGTAGGAAAGGATCTGATTTGAGACCATCTTAAGAACCTGAATGTGCACAAGTCCATGGGACCTGATGAAATCCATCTGCGGGTCCTGAAGGAACTGGCAAATGAAGTTGCTAAGTCACTGTCCATTATATTTGATAAATCATGGCAGTCAGGTGAAGTTCCTGACGACTGAAAAAAGGGAAATATAACCCCCATTTTCAAGAAGGCGAAAACAGATGACCCAGGGAGCTACAGACCAGTCAGTCTCACCTCTGTGCCTGGCAAAATCTTGGAGCAGATTCTCCTGGAAGGCATGCTAAGGCACATGAAAAACAACAAGGTGCTTGGTGACAGCCAGCATGGCTTCACTAAGGGGAAATCCTGCCTAACCAATTTGGTGCCTTCTGTGATGGGGCTATGGAACTGATGGACAGGGGTAAAGCAGCTGATGTCATCTACCTGGACTTGTGCAAAGCGTTCGACACTGTCCTGCACGACATCCTTCTCTCTAAATTGGAGAGACATCAATTTGATAGATGGACCACTCAGTGGATAAAGAACTGGCTGGCTGGACGCACGCAGAGAGTTATGGTCAATGGCTCAATGTCCAGCTGGAGACCAGTAACGAATGGTGTTCCTCAGCGATCAGTGTTGGGACCGGTCCTGTTCAACATCTTTGTCAGTGACATGGACAGTGGGATTGAGCGCGCCCTCAGCCAGTTTGCCGATGACACCAAGCTGTGTGGTTTGGTTGATACGCTGGAGAGAAGGAATGCCATCCAGAGGGACCTTGACACACTTGTGAGGTGGGCTGATGCCAATCTTATGAAGTTTAACCATGCCAAGTG
>WYDI02011783.1:0-30519 GCA_009867235.2 Psittacus erithacus
CCCAGGGAAGTTGTGAATGCTCCATCCCTGGTGGTGTTCAAGGCCAGGTTGGACAGAGCCTTGGGTGGCATGATTTACTGGGAGGTGTCCCTGCCCATGGCAGGGGAGTTGGAACTAGATGATCTTAAGGTCCTTTCCGTCCCTAACTATTCTATGATTCTATGACTCTGGTGTGTGACAACATGTTTCCTTCTTACCTGACACATCGCCAGGCTGCTGTCACTACTGAGAGACTATCTAAGGTTTAAGAAACTCAGAGCTGAGCAGACACATGCTGCCAAACACAGGGATTTGTGACAGGGAACTGAAGATTGCCAATAACATAACCAAAAGTCTTTTTGGCTGAAGAGCCTTTCACTTGTCTTCTCTTATTCCACCATTGTCATGTACAGCATAATAAACTCTGACAGCTCTAGACAGACAACTCTAAAACAGTATTTGTTCTTTCACCGTTACCATGGGATGAGCAGTCTATCTAGATCTGTGCACTGTAGGATTATATTGATTTCCTGAAAGTAATTACAATAAGGCATGTTATACAAGAAATAACAGCCAGAGCAAGGGACTACTATTAGCAGAAAAGAGATAGGAGGAAAAGATGCAAATTATATAATATTAATGGAGTTAAGGAAACATTTTCAGGGTCAAATGAAATAAAGCAAATCACAGTTCTGTTTTACTTGCTCATACAAGTCCC
The DNA here is from genome assembly GCA_009867235.2 of Psittacus erithacus. NCBI lineage: Eukaryota > Metazoa > Chordata > Aves > Psittaciformes > Psittacidae > Psittacus > Psittacus erithacus. The sequence goes on from WYDI02011783.1 coordinate 698, forward strand.
CAAATCATTATATTACCATGTTCTGTATATTAGTAAAACTCCTTTAATATTTCTTTGGACCATATTCAAAGCTTTATTTCATCATTTGTGAATGAAGTTTAGTAAAAGTCATCTTGTATGCTGATTAAATGAATAACTCTGATATTAGTCTGGTTAGCTAGTTTTTCCTTCAAACAATGTGATGTTTTTTTTTTTCTTGGAATCCTGGCTTGTATCAGAAATAGTGTGGCCAGCAGGACTAGGAAGGAGATTGTCTCCTGTACTGGGCACTGGTGAGGCTGCACCTTGAATCCTGTGTTCAGTTCTGGGCCTCTCACAAGACACTGAGGCGCTGAAGCATGCCCAGAGAGGAGCAGTGAAGCTGGTGAAATGTCTGGAGCGCAGGTCTCGTGAGGCGTGACCGAGGGAACTGGAGTTGTCCAGCCTGGTGAAAAGGAGGCTGAAGGGAAACCTTATTGCTCACTACGACTACCTCAAAGGAGGATGGAATGAGGTGCGAGCTGGTCCCTTTTCCCAAGTAACATGATAGAACAAGAGGGAACAGCCTCAAGTTACACCAGGGGAGATTTAGATTGGAGATTAGGGACAAATTCTTCACCAAAACAGTTGTTGAGCATTGGAACAGGCTGCCCAAGGAGGTGGTGGAGTCACCATCCCTGGAGGCGTTTAAAAGATGTGTAGATGTGCCACTTAGGGGCATCGTTTAGTGGTGGATTTGGTGCTACTGGCTTAATGGCTGGACTCAATCATCTTAAGTCTTTTCCAACATAAATGATTCCATGATTCTCACATTTTAAGAAAAGTACTGGAGACGGCTGAAGGTCCGTCACCTGGTGACTCTAGCGTCACATAAAACAGGAAAAGGTACAGAGAATCACAACCTGAATCTGTCAAAAGATACACTAGATGGCAACTCAGCCTTTTTCATCTCCTGGCTGTATTCTTAAGCTGCATCACATTCTATATCCTTAGTCTAACAGAGCAGCAAGCAATATGAACGCTTTGAAAATTTGGTGATGCTGTATTCATCACTCAAAGAAATATTATCACATCAGACACAAAATGTTTTTATATATATGCTTTTTAAAATATGTGTGGTCCGCTGTAAAAGAAACTGGTTAATTAAATAATCATACTTTCCTTAGACTTTACCTTGCTGTCAGTCAAAGAATACATTAATTTCCTGAATACAAATGATCAGAGTTACACACAGTATTCCAGATTTGATCCCATGAGTATCTTATACAATGACATTGATATTCCCCTGTGTCTATCACAAACATCTCTTTTGCGGTTACATTTGATTTTTTCATGCGACATTAGTAGCTATAATCATACATTTCTCAGACAGTACCCTTCTATTTGTCTTTCTTCTGTCATTTCTAAATTACGAGCTTCCAGTTATTACAGATATACCTGCAGTTAATCCTGGCACACATTAATTATCTTTTCATCCTACTTCTGGTTTATGTGGTCTGAAGACCACTCCATTCTTCCCTTATTTCATTTGGCTCTTGCTGTGTTCATAATAACTCCCAGTTTTGTGCCATTAGCAGATACCATTTCTTCACCTCCGCACTAAGTTCTTTAATGAAAACATGGAATCAGACTGGTCCTCAACTTCAGTTTCTGGTCCACTTTGCCTGTGCATCTCACACATGCTTACATCTTAGGAAGCTAGTAAAGTAGAATTGAAGTATGTGATATGTTCATATACAGAGTAGGGAAAATACCTGGGCTGTACAGACCTACAGAACTAGCTCCTTTATTCAGTACCATAATCTAATTTTCTCTTCTCTGCACTGAAAGGAGAAATATTACATGTTAGAAAACTTAATACCTTTTGCTTAAAGCTGTCACTGACAATATCGCACACTTAATCCTGCAATGCCTATGCTCCAGGTACTCAGGTAGAGTCAACATACAAGGGACTGTTTTCTCCATCAAGATGATGAAGGACCCCCAAGTCTTTCTTGCAACACCAATTTTGGCCCATTGCTGGGTCTTCATCTATTTCCTTGGTCCACATGTTCTTTTTTTTCCCTAGGAATAGGGAAAGTTCTGTGAAAGATGAAACTTGTTTGTGCTGAGACATTTCAGCAGAAATCTACTTTTTTGATTTGTCCCCCAATGAAGAATCACTAGATGGTCTTTCCTGCTCTGGCCAATATCCTTTTCAGTCTAAAATTCTTACCATGCATGCTTGATCCTAGAAGACAGTCAACCTCTTTCCCCCCTGACCAACTCTAATGTCCAGCCCCTGTATTAACAATAGATTCCCAGTGCATTACACTCTCTCCTCCTGACTCTTCCCTCAGCCTTCAGATTGTGCTGGAATCTCTTCTTCCAGTGTCTCCCATACAAGCATATAAACATAGACCTTTTCTGGAAAGGCCCACCTACCCCAACACATCATCTGCAACAATATCCATAGGGAATACAACACAAGGGAGAGCATAAAAAAGTATTAAGAGGCCTCTGGCTGGTACACTGTCTCAGACTCCAGCAGCAAAGGATCGGTGGTTTCCTTAGCTGACAACAGCATGCAGTTCAACATGTTCAAAATCAGCACATAAACCTCCCCTCCATCAGCTTTTCTAATTGCTTCTATTTTAGTCTCTGAAATGTTCTGTTGGCACTGAGAACCACAATTTGACTACACACTCTACAAAAAAAGAACATACTTTCTCTTGCATTACTTGTTTTTAATCTGCTGCCTGTAACTTCATTACATGCCCTTAATTCTGCCATTGTAAGAAACACAGAATAATCGCTTTCTATTCCCTTTCACCATGGTATTCAGAGATCGTTATCTTAGTAATATCATTTCCAATCTGGCAATTCTTGCCTATTTATTTTCTGGAAGATATGAAATGGTTTTCATAATTGTTATCCTTGTACGTACCTTGTTTTATTCCTATTGTATCTTTCTGTGCTTGAATTATCTGAACTGCATATGAGTGATAAGCTGAAGGCATTCCTACATCCATACAGTCCCAAAAATAAGCTTTACTGGGCAAAGTGAGATCTCAAAATGTAGTGTTTTAATAGAAGAGTAACTCTCCCAGCTCAAGAGACTCCAAGAATTGTCTTTATCACAATTTCCTGGTTGACACACAGTATTCCCAAATCTATTGTGGACCTGAACTGATTACCATATTCCACAATTATTCAAATTCCTATCCAAAAGCTCTGGAATAATCTCATGGAATAATTTTGAAGATAGGAATAGACAAAATATCAATTTCTTGCTTGGAAAGTGTTCACCAGGCTGCAAGCCAGTTGTGGGAAGGCAAAAATTTGCTAGGATAGGATAGGCTAGACCTTGCTTGGATTTAGCTTTAGCCACCTGAAAGTCGAGCGCATTCCGTACTGAAATGCCAGAATCAAACTCTCCTACCAGCATTCTGAATTAATTGAAATTCCATTTTCTCCCAGTAACACATTCCACAGAAAAATACTGCAACCAATTTTAGTTAATGGGCTTCTGTAAAAAATAGCAGAGCAGAATGAGTCATGTTCTCAGTTGGGGATATGGAAAAGATGAAGAAGTCATGAAAAAATGGGCAACACAAGCAGCATTTGTAAGGCTGACAATGTTACAGCAGGCCAGCTGCTTTTGTTCTTGCGTTGGTAGCAATGAGCTAGTATTGAGATTTCATTGTAATGTCATCCATTTTGTAACTCTGTTCTCCAGGACTGAAATCTGGTTCTGCAATGTTGCTCTACAGAACCGAGAACTGAACAACCACTGGAAGAAACTGGCCATTATAGTATCATTGAAAGCAGATGTTTTCTTTCCAACAATCTGTTAAATTTAAGAAGCTGTGCCGCAAAACTCCAAAAGTTGAGTCAAGAACAAAAGGTTTTAGTAAGGTTTTTACATGGCAACAGCTATGAAAACCAAAGCTTACATATGAAGGCATATATACACAACATGTATTTAAGCATTTAGCGTTTTGTTGTAACATATTTTACTAGTTTATTTTTAACAATACTTTTGGATTTGTGGTATAAGTTGACATTTGAGAGCTAGAAGTGAAAAAAGGCTCTTTTCCACAAAGAACTTCATTGACTTTCTGGACTGTTTCACTGAACAGGGTTTTAGTATACTTTAATTCAGTTATTCATAGGTAGGTTGTCCACAGAAAAAGAAGAAATATAACCCATTCATCATGACTTTTAATAGACTTTTGCATGATTTATTGGTGCAAATATACTGGAAATATATTGGACATTAAAGGGCAAATGAACTGTTTTTTCTTTAACAGACAATTTGGAAATGAACAGTATAAATAGAACATAAGCATCACCACTTCATTTTATGTCATTCCAATATACTGTCAATTTCTTTTCATATACAAATTCAACTTTTTTGTAATCTTGAATACCCAGAAATCTTGTATAATGAAATACGTTATTTACACTGTGTACGGCTCACAAATAATTACAAATAAAAAGTATACAAAATGATTAAAATGTATCATCACATGAAAAGCAAGGAAGATACAGTAGATGTTCTGATTAACTATAAATGCTTACATATTTGTACATATATTTCTAATCTGAAATTGCTAGATGATATATCCAGTGATTTTGATCAGGAATACTGGTTCTTATGCTTGCACTACTGGAGAGAAAGCAATATTTTCAGACACAATGAGCCACTTACTTAAGAAACATTTATGAAACTGCATGGGGTGAAATGTAGTCATTTTAGAAAACAAAAATAAAATATTTGACATTGTAAAATATAAGCAATTTAGTTCATGCCATACAGATACATTGTATATTAAACCAATACTGTAAGATGACATTGCAAATAAACCATAACAGAGCTATAACTTTTTAAAAATAAGCAATTCACATGGCATTTGTTTCATAAAATAGCAGATGTACAATATTATTTACATTACAAACTGAAGAGATAGTAACCCCATGAAACTGCAGCAAACAAATTGTTCAAAACATTGATCACAGACCTGATTCATAAAGCATGTGCGAATGTGTGTAGAATGTGCGGAAAAACAAGTCCTTGGATATCTGAAATGCTGCATTAGATACTGGGTGTGCGACTCCCATCTTCAACCACCCTATGAGGTATGGCCACAGTCCCACCACCTTGCTCACATTTGCAGAAGGCCTGCCCAATGCACACTTTGCGTGAGGCCCCTGCACCTTTTAAATTACCTGTTTGCCTGACCACACGCATGACTGCAGCCTAATGGCCATGTAACTAAGCTTTAAATCCAAATGCAGGTCAGGGGAATGTTCTGTCTTTTTCCTACGTGTTACACATCAATGTGCCAGACTATGGTTCTCTTTACAGACTGAGCGTTACCCATCAAATAGAACTCTTGCAGAATCAGATCACAGATGGCTTTGTATAGCATGGAGTATAGGATATGGTTTCAATGCTCTTTTAAGACTTCTAGCCCAAACAAGGACTCTTATTAGGTATATTAGCAGTCACACGGTTTTACTTTGCAAAGATTATCAGGAGGTAGGAAGCCTGTAACTGTTCAGAACACCAGGTTTCTGGCATAGCAGTACCAAGGTTTTGACTGCGCTGCAAAAACCTACTTTATTTGTGAAGACTTAGGACTACCACTGGTCATTCCTGATTCACAAGAACATTCACAAGAAAGTTCCTACCACAAAGCCTTTCTGGACAGTGAACGCTACTTGCCAAGTCCCAATAGGGTATTTGGATATTGACCATTTCACCAAGAAATCTTTAAACAATGGTTATTAAAAAGGATAGTCATCTCCTGCCCCATGGCAGTATTATAGCTACTCAGAATTAAATTTACCTATAAAAATTCAGATGCAACTCCTATGAGACAGATGATAAGTGTTGACCACTGTAATTGAATGGTGCTAGTTCCATATATGACGATGGCAAAGAAAGTTTAAGAGAACATTAAATTTGATAAATGAGCTCTACCTCACAATCCCTGTCATTTATCTTTATTTTTCTTTTTTGTTCTTTCTTCTTTTCTTACGCTCCAGGTAGTTTTCATGACACAAGAGAGTAGGTGGTGCAAATCATGTACTCCACCTAACATCTGAAATTCCAAATGCTGCAACTTCCATGTTTTCCTCAGAATTTGCCAGACTGAAATGCATGACCATGTGTCTGCATCACTGAGCAATGTGTCAACATACGTTGTGCCTACACACATCAACTCTTCAGCATGAGATGAGTCCAGTGCACTTGTAAAGCTGGTCTGTGCCTACCAGTAAACCAAACATATCCATAGGAAACCCTTCTCACCTGAAATACAGAATTATCCTGTACATGTTTAGTGTGGCTTTTTATCCAGCTTTTCCAGACATTGAGCAGCCCACTTGAAGCTACTGACATGGCTGAAGAAATGTTAAAATATTCCAGACAGGCAAACAAAGGTATCACAAAAGGATAAAATAGATACTCCTTCATGGGAAAGCAAGTCTGCAACATGCTACCAGATGCAGTCTTCACATATGGGAACTCAAATAATGCAAATAATGCAAAGACACAGACTTCTTAATCCAATTTTTTGTCTTTTTAAATGATGGAAGAAGAGTAATAAATACAGTTTGGATGGCATCTTCAGCACCCAGGAGTGTAACTGAACTGGTACATTTCATGTCATGTTATTGCAGTTTTTAGAAAACCAAGATCTATCAATGATTCTCAGTGACTTAGCTACATTAGTGAAAGTCTGGACAGACTTGGCAGCTGGAATGTATTTACTAAGTAATCCACCGAAATAAAGCAAGGAACATTTTTTCTTTGAAGCTCTATTGGCTTCAAGTGACAGAATGTGAGGGAAGAATAAGTATTTTATGAGAAACTGTTACATATATCAGCACAGTGTAATGAGAGAAAAAACCCCAAAACTTAATTACTTCCTTATTGTATAATTTTTTTTTAAACCAAATAAACATATTTATCATGTGCAAAATTTCTGAATTTGTTTTCATATTCTGTCTTTTTTTTATCACCTCTTCAGTGAATTAGCTCTGAAGTAAAGTTATCCTGGACACAACCAGGAACAAAATTTCTTCAGTGGAATTTTTCTGAGGAAATATTTTTTCTGGATATTTGTTAATAATATGACAAAATTTAATTGATGTGAGCTACCTACCAGAGGACTTCATCAAATAAAGTGAGAACTGTTTTGAAGGGAACCTTTAAGACTGTTATTATTATTTTTAATCCAGATAATTTCTTCATTAGGAGCAGACTTCCAGATAAAATGGGAAGCAAAAAGTTATGACAATTTTTGATGAAGGCTGGTGCCAGTGTCTATGCAAAAGCTTCATTAAATACGTCTATTACAATGACTCAAGAAACTTTGCGAAACTGAATAAGCAATGCCAGATCTTCAGAACTAACTCAGCTGAACCTCAAAGAGGTTTTGCTGTTTTGCTGATCACTAATAACTCATAAGTGATATTTTGGATATATTTATCTTTATGAATCAGGTACTGCGCAATGGTCATGAACTGAAATAGCTCATTACTTTTCCCTTTCAAATGCATTAATGGGGAATCAGAGTATGATGGATCCCACCACACATTAACTAGAAGCATGAGCAAAGATTATTTGTTGAATAGAAATGTTACTGTTAGTATTTAGACAACTTTTAGTATTTAGACAAGGCAAAACTTCTTTGCTTGGTCTTATGAAGAACAATAAAACCTGTATTTTGATTATAAACATTTATATGAATACTAGCCTAAAACTAGAGGCATTGAAATAGAAGATGCTGAGTATATTGTATATTGCTTTTCTTATAGAGTGTACCTTATGTTTCTAATGTGGTGACAAACAAGTAAAATCTTTAAGGAGAAACTAAAAGAACCTCATTGTAACAAACACTACTAGAACAGGTTGCACTATGAAAGCAAGATGTCAAGTCACAATGCAGTTCAGGCATGCCATTAAAAGATAATTTGGAGTACCCTTAAGAAGGCAGGTTTATCCTTCTGCTATCTGTTAACAGCATGTCTGCACGAGTTTTGTAAAGTTTTTTCTTCTTGTTTGAGGCTTTCAGTGGCTTTAAAATAGGCAAACTATTTGACCACAGTTACACTTTTCAAGAGTCATATCACCAAAATCTACTCAAAAGGAGGCAGAAATGGAGAATTAAGAAGTATCAATAAAAGCTGGACAAAACAAGCACATTTAACAAATGATTTGTTTCCTCTGAAGGTGGCCCAGGCTATTGGCACTGTTTGCATTTGCTAAAAAAAGGAAGCAGCTTAGGTGGAGGAGATTCAGTAAAGGGCTTCACTGATCTCTCCAGCCTGCAAGATTTACAGATGGCATCTGCTTTCCCATTTCCCAGCAACACATGGAGAAAGACCCCTTGCTGTATGGAGGCCTATGTAAACAGTAACTCACAAAACAGTGATTTTAAAACAAGAAGAATAAACTTTAGATATTTTTTTCCAGAAGCTTATAGGGTCACAGCTATCAAGATACACATTCTGTTATAAGAAGAGCAGTACAAATGTTAAAAGCTTTTAAGACTGCATGTAGTTCACTGCACACACAATTTTCCCATGGCCTACACATATGGCACATCAATTTATTACATAGACTCATGTTTCCATAGAGGGATTAATACTGAATTCTGCTGTGTTATACTAGTGCTGCAGCCTTGAATAATTTGCTGGATGACACAACACAGGCCTGGTTAGTACACATATTATGCACTTCAACTGCTCGCAGTCAGAGACATAAATAACAGAACCAAACTTCGCTGTTTTGTTTTCAAGTAAGTCAGTCTTTGGTTAATAATAAGTTCAGTTGGCTTGGGGAAGCAATCATAACTGAAATAGTAGTTTTTAATAAGAGGTACTTACTGCAACTTCCAGACCACTAAGACTGCAAAATGAATCCCCAATTAAAAAACTCAAAGTGCACCATGTAATAGTTTGTACGGACTTTGCTTCTGTTGGCAGGTGGATTCCTCTGCTTCCCTCCTCAGCGAATTACTAAAATGGAAATTAATTTTCCTTGTATCTGCAAGAAATTTTACATTAACTGCTTCAGTTCACAAATACCACAGTGCTCTAAACTCTGATAGAGCTCTAGTATTATTTAATGGCAACCAATATTATTTTAATACTAAGCATTCTTTGTTGATAATGCAAGGTTGTAATCTTATTACTTAGTGAAGAATGCTTGTACAAGTCTCTCCAGAGAAGCTTTGCGGGACACATTATAGGAGTACTACAGAATTACACAAACAGCTTTTTCACCCAGGGGAGATAGACTGGTCCACTTCCACAGGAGTGCAGGCTTTGAGGTGGGCAATATTCATATTTTAGGAATAGCAAAGATTTTTATCCAACTTCTAAACAGAGAAGTTTGAAACAAGACACTCAGGAATTCTCAGCATTCATAAAGCTGAAATTAAAACTGCACTGCACTGAACTGCTCCTACTCTTTGTTCGGCTCTCAGTAAATGACAGACCACCAATATGGGCTCGTAATTCCTACTGAAAATTGTCACTCCTAAAACTGAGCAGCATGAACTCAGGTGAACATCCAACTTCCTACAATAATACATGCTTTTTACTCATACCTAACATTTACCCTCACATATGTCTGACCCCATTATTGCAGCTCTTTTGTCACCATCTTAGACAGGAATTAGACCTCAGATTTTACAGTGGCAACACTGAAATCAAAAGAAAAACTCCAAAGATACAACATTAAGGCATCCAAGATTAATCATCCTCTATAGTTCTCTGCAGAGGAAATTAAGATGTCTGAATAAATTGCCAGTTAGATCACCAATTTCAGAATTGCAACAGGCTCCTGGAAAAGTTCTAAACAAGTATCAGCACTATGAGATTTTCCATTCATGGTTTCATGAGTTTCATGGGGTTTCCACTAGATGGGAAGGTCAGGATCACAGTGACAGACAACTGGAGAATTGTTACTAGTTCTAGGCGAGATACTACATGCAAAGTTCAATTTGTTCCCAAAGGCTTTGGGAAGAGACAGAACTATGACTTGATAGGCTCAGGCTGTGAAATTCAAGCCAATAAAACTAGCTTGGTTTGCAAAAGTTTCTCCTAATAATGAATTTATCCCACTGAAACAAATATAAATGACCAGAATATTTTTAGTAACATTCAGTTCCTTTTTAAAGTTGGACACAGGGGCAGAGTGGCATAGAGAATAAGGGCATTATGTGTGGCTGTGAAACATGTGCTGGACTGTCTGGGATGGTGGTCTGAAACAGCTTAACATTTGTGTGTTGCACCAGTGGATTGCACAATCGAACTACACACAGACTCTTCAAAATACTGTGGAAACCTGCAAAGATGAACTGCAGAATTCTAGTAAACTGGGAAAGGTTAAAATCAAACCAAGAAGGATGTGAAGTAAATCCTAGCAGTGGAGCCCTGAGCTCTAATATAACTCAGTTGTAGTGACTAAAGAGATGATGATGATCATGCCTCCCACTGAAGCAAGGATGGATGCCAAAAATGTATGATTTGATTCAGTGCAATCCAAAGAATAGGTGACAATATATCCGTAATATCTCATGATAGCTATCAAACACAGCAGTGTCCACACATTTTGTATTTCTTATTCCTAACTATTTTTCTACATATTTTACCAGTCATATTATGGTCTATAGAAGTATGCCATGAAATGTGTACATAATGTGTAGGATGTGAAATGCAGAAAACTGCTCGTGCTGCTTATCCTGACATTCCTATTTCACAAATGAAGCTTAACACTATAGTAATAATGGTACATCCTGAATGACAGACAAATGGTATTGCTGCTAATTAAATCCCAAAATCAAGATTACCGTTGACCTTTCTTACAAAGGCTTCTGCAAGAACAGAATCTGCAAAAAAAAAGAACTCTAGCTTATAAGATAGCTGAAAGACAATGAGCATAAATAATTAACAAGTTTTTTTCACAGTGATTAGATTTGCTGACATTCACACCCTACACTTGTAAATGCCTCAGATCTGAAATGCAGAGACTTTATGAAAGATGCACAGAAAAGACACACACTGTAGAAGGAAATTCTAAAGAAAATGGTGAAGGTTATTCCGAGTGATACATAGGTCTGTTTCTGAATATAAAAGTAAAAAGAATTACTTAAGCCGTAGTACAAACTGCATCCAACTATTGTCTTCAGCTTGCAGAACTTTTCACCACACAGGCTGAGGCTCCCTGTCTGCAGTGGAGTGCTGCTCCTTCTGAGGTCATACACAGTACAGTGGAATTGCTCTGCTATGGAAAATAAGTAACTGAAGAATAAAGAAGTGTTCTGGGTTTTTCTTTTTTTTTTTTTTAAAGTCTAAGCAAGTAGCAATACAAATCCATAAAAGGATGGCATAATAGAGAATTCTTTAAAATGCAGATGCTTGATGTAATGAAAAATAATTACCCACTTTTTAGTGAACATATTCTGAGATTTGGAAACTTGTTTTTGCTGTAGCTCTGTTATTAGATTTGGTCTTTGGGAGTTTAGTTTTTATTTTTCAGTTGAGTAAGTTTAGCGATTATCTCTTTCCCCCCACTCCTCCCCTTGCAAAGAAGATTAAAATGTTAAGCCAAAGACTTTTATTTTTCAGTATAAAGATAACGGATTTAAAATAATGGCTTTTACTGCCTAACTAGAGGTACATGATTTTGAAAGAACTGTGCCCAAATTGATTCTTTCTGATTGCTTTATAGCAACAGCTGCAAGGTGGATCTGGAAGGCGAATAAAACAGAATCAAGACTAAACCCTGTCATTCTCCCAGTTGGTGATTCAGATTATTTTTTAATGTAATTTTACAGGTAACCTGCTTTGAGTTGAGCACTTTTTTGTTACTTTTTCTTCAGATATTATGTTATTTTGATATACCTTCACCTCTGTTACTGAATTCATCCTTCTCTGGCAAGTGCATAATGGCTATTTTTAGCTCTATGAGCTACTAATCCAGTTTCTCTAACAACTGCAATTTGTTGGAAGAAATGACTAGTGTTACGTTGTCTCACAGCTATGAGTCCATTTGAGAAATTAGTTTCTTAGCTGACCTTTAAAGCAAGTGAGAATAACGTGCCCGTGATTCCTCAGGGTTTGGATTTCTTTATCACAGCAGTGTGTATGAGACAGGATGCCCCTGCTGCACAACTTTGCCTCCCTGCTTTGTTTTCCTGGTAATTATAGAAACTGTTTACAAGGAAAATCTGCAAGTTTTCTCAGCTCCTGAGGACAATACTGTTTCTAATTCCTTTTCTCTGGAGAGACTGGCAGTTCACAGTGTGGAAGGACTGCATACTATTGCTTCTTCCCAAGAAGAACTTTCCCACGGCCTTCCTAACCATGACTGTGGGGAAAAACACTACAGCTGTCTAAGGATCAGAATGGCAATTGCAAACAGAACAGAGAAGAATGGGAGCAGTATAGCAGAGTGGCTGCCCTCATCCTTTTTGGTTCAGAGCCCAACCCAAGATTCTGTAGGAGAATCCAGGTACTCTAAGTGAGTAACAAGTACAATTTAGGACAGGTCAGACAGAAGCTGTAGTTACTATGATTACAGTGAGAGAACGTTCAGCCGGCATCTCCCCTTCTGTTCCCCTGTTCTTTCCCAAGTGATTGCAGAGACCAACCTATACACTATTTCAGACAAAAAAGAAACAGGTGAGGAAAAATGACCATGTCAGTGTTAAGAAAACCAGACATCCATTCTTGAGAGGCATGGACTCCTCATATAGCTTGCTAACTGCCACTATTCTGAGAAGAAATGAAGCAGTAAATAATGTGAGTGAGATATGCTAAGATATGGTGAGATGGCTTTTGGTGGAGCCTATAGGAGTAGCACACCAGTATTGTCTTAGATCAGAAGTGGGGAGCTTGAAACAATCACAGATTGTTAGCTTTTAATTTAAAGGAATGTTCTATTAATTAGAAAGATAAATTAGGAAGAGCATTTAAAGCCTTGCTTTGAGATGCAGTTTATCTCTTCATACAATCTAAACCAGCTGAGTTAAATCTATGCCTTACCTAACACGATCTGCTTGGTGCTCGCAGAATGTGCTTGCTGCAATACTGCTCTCCCTGAAATTAACTATAAACAACTGTTGGTTGAATGTGCTTTGAAAACTCCATACATAGGACTGTATGAACTGTAGGTTGTATCATAGACTTAGTATCTTTTTGTTGTTATACAACAGTCTTCCAAGATTTCTTTCAGTTTAGGCATTTCTAAACAATATTTACTCACAAAGCAGAAGACATTCAATTTTGTTTAAAGTGCTAGCATTTAAGTGTTGTATGCCTATATACTTTTTAAAAGGCATTCTTACTATCCTCCAAATTTCTACCAGCTGATCAAGTGCCTCACTTGTACTGTTTCACATCTAATTTTGTATCAAAACTCCAGAAAAGTAGAATGATAAAAGAAAGTGTTACATTCCTCTTTGCATTTTGCATTTAGAATTTTTAGACTTTCTCTCCCCTTCCCCAATTTTTCTCCATGGCTAGACATTCAACTTCAATTTCATATACAAAGCTTTCCCTCCCCTGAAAATAGTGGATTCTCACACAATTCCACTAAAACTCTAAGAATTATGGATTCTAAAGTTCATCCTAATGCCTTGAGAGCTCATGACATTACCGACAGCACTTTCTTGCATTTTGCATCATACCCAGAATACTCTCTGGGTCATCCAACTTTTAAATACACGAAAGCTGAGAATCAGCAGCATATCTGTGTACAGCAGCTCTCTCCTTCACACATACTCCACTTTCTTCAGATGCGTTCTCTCCTTTGGCTTCTTACCTATATACTTGCAGGACTCATGAAAACTTTCTGGAGAGGGATGCTTACACACTTAAACACTGGCAAGCATGTGGGACTTGGCTTTGAGATATAATGTAAAGAAAGTAAAACTTAGACTCAGCTTGACACTCCCTCAGTAGGTGATCTAATATGGATGGAAGTAGCTGGACAGTGCTTTCTCCATTAGGATATCCCAGAACTTTATAAAGGTGGCCAATGAGTCTCATTCCTATTGAAGACCAGAACATTTATACGTTCACAGCAATGCATTTGGGACCATCACCTTGAAAAAAGGTGTAAAAAACTGCATAAATTAGAAACAATTCCACATTTCATCATGCAGCACAGGTTAGCACTGTGAAAATGTACCTTTGCTGCTGGCTGGATATTCAGAATTCACTTTCATACAGCATTTCAAGGGAATATAAGCAATACAATTATAACCCACACTTCCAAAAATTATTTAGGTATGCAGAACCTCAGGATCATTCTGCAAAGTTAGGTTCAACCCTCAGAAAAAAGGCTGTGTTTAAGCAGAGAAAATGGGATTGAGAAGTATGTCCCTTATTTTGAAAATTCTACCTCCTCCTTCTTAGCAAATACAAATAACAGAACCAGGCAGCTGTGAGCTTTAAATGTACAGTTTCAGAATGATTTCAAACAATCATAAATGCCATATAAACTTTTAAAATAAATATACCTGTCCATGCCTCTTTCTTTTTTCCATATGATGTTCTTTCAAGCATTGGCTCATTTTTAAAAGAAGTCTCTATAATTATTTATTCATAGCCATATTCTTCTGCAATAATTTCAAAAACTCTGATATTGATTTAGTAGAATGCTCCAGTCCCATTAGGGAAGAAAAGCCCAATCTCTTAGGGGTATTCTGGTAATAAACAAATGCCAAAATGAATTAAACAGTATTCCTCACTACTGAATATCAATTACTTTTACCATATATTTACTGTCGTGTATAAAGCAGAAGTCATCCTTTATATATATCTGTCTGTTTTATGCCTGTTATTTATCTTCCATATATTACTGGTACTGCTGTTTCTAGGATGCCACTTCTACTGCTGCTTCTAGTCTTACTCAGTGGGCAGTCTTTAAAATACTTTGCTTATAACTAAAACTCTTTACTAATTCTGGTCTACAGTTCTGATTTTGCTCTTCATTATTTAAGTCAACATATATTTTCAGAAAACTAACAAAAACACAACACCTCACAAAATGAAATTATTCCACTACATACTCTACTTCCTATGGGGAACAGGATGGAAGGACGAACAATACATGACAGGGTCTTGTTCTGCCATTTAATGTTCTGCTAAGAGGTGGTTTGTTAAGGTGATAGGTTTTTTACAACAATCTACACAGAACAGATTAGCATGATTTATAGCTTCAAGAGTCATCATTAGTGAGTATTGCTATGGAATACTTATCTACAAAGCAAGCAGCTCAGTGTGAGACTTCCTGCTAATGAAAAGTTAATTTTGGGCTTACAAATTCACAAAAGTACAAAAACATATTTTAATGATAACCTGGGAACTATCTCTTTGCTTTTTAGAATTTACGTATTTTATTACCATCTCTGCTACAGGATAACAAGGTTTATATAAGCATTTCAGCATATATTTCAGGTGAAGGTGGCACAGAGGTTTTGCATAACTGGGCTAGGAGCTCAAAGCTCAAAACCTTTTCTAAATCCTAATGTCCTAATGGCATCCAGGAGTTACAAGGAAGAGATTTCCAGAAGAAAGAGATTTCCAGAACTGCATCTGCCCCTTTTCTCAACAGTCCCCACAGCTGCTGTATAAACCCTTTATTTATCCTGGAATATGCTTATCTATTCCTGTGCCGCTTAGTTTGATTCAATTTATTTTGACCAATGCAAAACTGAAAAGCAGCAAGACTAGAAGATTTGAGACACAGCACTAGGGCTATTAAGAAATTAATTCAGTGGGACCAACCCCATTTATCTTGGCCATCTTGAAAAATAAACGTCTAATCTAACCCTTCCTTCCTGTTCCCCTGTCTAATCTAAGTTTGCCGTCTGTGGTCTCTGAGGAAGTTAAACAGTCAGGGATTTAGGCAGCCTCTTGCTATGTCTAGAGCAGAAGAGACAAGTGCCTGAAGCACTTACCTGTCCCTGTCTTCAGATGAAACTTGGTTCTTGGAATGCTTAAGCCAAAGTGGGCCAGAGAGCAGAGAGTGGCAGCAAGAACTGCTGCAGCTAAGGCAACCAGTGTGTCCTTCTTGATGCCCTTTCACTCCACTGCCTGCCTGCTAGCCATAAAGCACGCAAAACACTTCTCTGAAATCCATAAGAAGAACATGGAGCAGCTGGAGCAATGAGGAGGGCCACGAGGATGATCAGGGGGCTGAAGCACCTCCCATATGAAGACAGGCTGAGAAAGTTGGGGCTGTTCAGCCTGGAGAAGGGAAGGCTGCATGGAGACCTCAGAGCAGCCTTCCAGTATCTGAAGGGGGCCTACAAGGATGCTGGAGAGGGACTCTTCATTAGGGACTGTAGCAACAGGACAAGGGGGAATGGGTTCAAACTTAAACAGGGGAAGTTCAGGTTAGATATAAGGAGGAAGTTCTGTACTGTAACGGTGGTGAGGCACTGGAACAGGTTTCCCAAAGAAGTGATAAATGCTCCATCCCTGGTGGTGTTCAAGGCCAGATTGGACAGAGTCTTGAGTGACATGGTCTAGTGTGAGGTGTCCCTGCCCATGGCAGGGGGGTTGGAACTAGATGATCTTAAGGTCCTTTCCAACCCTAACTATTCTATGATTCTATGATTCTCTTTTTGTTCAATATAAAACACATTCAGCCTCATCCTGCCTTGGAAACTAAAATCCCAGGAGCAAACAGCTGGTTTAACATCTGCCTCCTTTGATCCTTTTGTTAAGGCTGCCAGCAAAGTTGCCACTTTGCATCACTAACTGTATTGGCCTCTCTAATGTGAACCCTATCCCACAGGGAAGCAGACTGAGATATCTTATGCCATTTTTCAGAGGCTATTTTGTTGCTATAGTGACACAGTAATGCTAACCTAGACCACAGGTAACTGGAGGTGAATCCTTCCAAGCCACAAGAACAAGAAAGTATCTGCAGAGGTGAGCGATCTGTTGCTTGTGACTGAAATGTTATATTCCCTAGTTTCACTGTTTTGCTTGCTTTCCTTCATGATTAACAGCAAAGCCACAAAAGACCAATACTGTATTTGAGGTTAAAGAGTTTACAGATTTTTGTTATAAGGCTGCTCAGGCATTAAAAATTAGTAACACTGTTAAGGAGTATCTCCTAGCTGCACAGATAAATCTAGTGCTTGGGAAAGTTAAAAACATGCCATGGACTGTTAACTTACTGACTTCTCCACCCAAACCCACCAGTGACAACTTGCACTGTGGTCATCTTCTCTACGGATGTGTGTGCCTGCCATGACACTGAAGCAGTTTTGTCTGTGCTGCAAAGAAGAGAAAGATCAGCCCTTTAATCCCTGTTATTCTTTAGATATAAGCAGCCACATCAACCACAAATGCTAGTAGGAACAATAACAAGAATTACTGTCCATGTCAATACAGGATGCTAAGGGTAGGAAAGTGGAGGTCTTTTGAAGGGCAGAAGCTTGACCTACAGCAGAAATAGGATGCAACACTAGCAGGGGACAATCAGCTCCTGCCTGACAAGTCTTCAGCACGGTCAGTATCCTCAGTCCTTCCACAGCCTCTGCTGTCACTGCACCCTCAATCCCACTAAAGCACTATGGATAATGTATTATCCATTGAAGGAAGGGAACCAAATGCTTCTGAGACTGACAACCTATTTTATGCTTCTTTTATTGTTAGCATGTTGCTATTTCCAACACTACACATACATAATTTTGCAAAAGATAGCCAGAATTTCAAACAGAATCTCCAACACTGCATTAGGACAGAGAATTAGCTCTCCTCAGTGAGCTCTGAGCACTCAGCAGAGGTGAGGTAGTGGCCGGGAACTGGAACAGGAAAACCCAGAAAATGACATAAATTCATGGTGCTGCTTTTGAATTACAGATTTTGTGACAGGACAGTTTTCATGCAGTCAGTGCCAGCTGAAGAATCTGAAAGCCATTCATCAGCTAAACCTGCCCCACAAATGATGCAGGTTTCATACTCATTTGTAATTCAACACAGCAGTTCTGGGTGTTTGGGTTTTTTTCTTTTATTTTTAAATCATCTGGAAGAAGGATCTATTCAGTGGAAAAAATATACAATGTGAAACTGATTAGCACCAATTGAGTTTGAACCTCAGCGCAGTGCCGATACTTTTAAATGCATGCAACATGTCATAGTTCTGTACTGCTTGCTTTATACAGAAAAAAATTAAAGAGGGACATTAATGGAAAACAGATATAAGGTAGTTATGCACCTCATACTGCTGTTGGGCTTCATAGGGAACATCATATGCACAGGAGGAAACAGCATCGTGAAATGGCATATGCACACACATGAACTGCAGTAGGACTGGCTAATGACTCAACTACAAAGATTTCTTTTTTGGAATATGCAATTTCCATACAAGATTTCCAAGGTTTTAAAAGCTTTAGTTTTCTATTTGCAGAGGCATGTTTCCAGGCTCCAAAATGCCTTTCCAAAGAGACTCAGTTCTGAAACTGGATGTGGGAATGAGTAGTGAAGCCAAAACCACAACCACAGTTAATAACTATTATCTCTTCGGAATTAAGAAATAAATATCCTGTGGGATCCTGCAAGAAAACCACACTTTGACAGTCCTGCTAACAGCAATTCTCCCATGCATATGCTTTTGTCTTTGAATGGTAGATATCATCAGAGTGATGCAGAACAAGATTTATCTACCACTCTATCACTTCCATCACTTTTTCCTTCTTGCTCTGGGCTCCTAACCTCTAGGCACCGCATCACAGAACAGCCTGTGTGATGGGGAACTTCAAGCAGATGGAAAAATCTGACACAAGATCTGTAAAAGTGCTTGGGGGAGGTGGGGGCGGGGGAGACAGGGGGAATGACTGGCGCCTCTGTTTACTTAGGCATCATTTGTTCTGTATGAGAAGTTGGCCCCTGGGTCTGCATCTGTGGTCTAGTCCACATGGTGTCTAGTCCCTGTGAGCCTGAAGCAGAGGGAAGCTGCACAGAACAAGTTTGCAAAGAGACTGATGACCCCAGGCAGGGTCCTCACACCATCCTTCCTTTGCCTTGTACAGGTAATATGCAGATCTCCTTCCTCTATCTTCAGAGAGGGTAGATTTGTTTTGTACAGAAACTCAAGACAGCAGATGTTGCTACTTGCAGATATGTGAAGAAACAGAGGAGTGTAAATTCTACATCAGAGGAATAAATGTGTTGCTCCCCTTCCAGTGCTGAAACATGAACTTTGCTCCATTTATGATTCTTGCATTGTCTCACTGGTGTTCCCAGGAAAAAAAATGCATGCTACATCCTGTGTAAATACAAGCTAATGGCTATAGGCTAAAACTTGTCATCCTACACAGAAAATTCTCAGAGCAGTAGTTTGGATGGAAATTCTGCAAGCACAAGCTCAAACAGTTTTTGTTAAGTCATTTCTCAGATAGGGAGTAGAGTTGCAGATGTTGTTTATCAAGGCAGATAAGAGATTAATTCCTCCAAACCCAAGGATGCACTAATATCAGTGGAAGAAATCTTTAACATCAGTGTTCTTTTAGACAGTAAGGGAATTTCCATTTAAGTACATTCCTAGGCTAATTCCCATGCATCTACCCTCTTCAGTCAAGAAAAACACCACCCCTACATAATACTATCAGATGTCCTCTACATGCTAAGGTCTGTATAGATTCAAGAAAATGCTTTCTTATCCAGAAAGGCTTCAAGGAAAGGAAGCCTGAAACATGTTCAGCACAGGCTAGCAGCGTCATTCTGACTTGTTTCCACTCTGAAATGGGCTACTGCTCAAAGGGGAGAAATACAACACTGTCATTCCCTTCACAGAAAGGTATAATTGAATAATCTGGACATGTGGCTCAACTAATTTACTTATTTTCAAAAGATGCCTCAAGTTATGACTACTATAATTTCTGTTCTGTGTTACAGAAATGCAGATCTCATGCCTTCTAGTGCTGTTCAAAGTCTTACCTTAGATTTCAGTGAGCTTTGATCAGGGCCATGTAAAGCTAAGACACTTTGGAATCACTGCACAAGTATCAACTAACAGTCTGCAACAGCAGAACTACATTGGCCCACTTTAGAACGACCGTAAGGAAGAACGCCTGCAGAAGAAACCTGGTTGCTATTAGCTTTGAAAAGGAAAACCTGTGAAATAAAAAAATGTCTAAAAACGTGCCTATTAGGGGACAGATCCACATCTTGTTTCAATTGAATTCATTGAAGAAAATAAAGCTATATTAATTTTAAACAGCAAACTGGCCTCTCTTTTTTTTTTTTTTTTTTTTTTTAATTGATATGGACTTACCTAAATCTTGAACTGCCATTTGGATTAAACCTCAGGAAGTACTGACTTCCCCTTGTCATTAGATAAAGTAGGGGACCTTTCAGACAATCCAGAAATAGAGGAAATTTCCAGATGAGCATTATTAATAAGAGATGGGATTTTCAATTATTATTTTTTTTTAATAGGAATACAATTCCTATTAAAAAAAAAAATATGGAAAAACAGTATCCAGTGAGCTGCCAGCATCTGCTGGAATTCCTCAGAATAAGTTTTCACAAGATCAGTTTTTTAAAAAGGTCCAGGACTTTTACCAAGATTCAGTTTGGCTGATAATTTAGTGGGAAACAAGCTCCACTGAACAGAACTTCTCTGTTTGTCAACACATTGACCTTCTACACTTTGTTTGCATTGTCCTGGAATGTCTGGACATACAGCACTGTAGGACAAATACTGAACATTATTTTATATAAGCAAGACAATGCTCATTTAAAGCTTTTGCACAAACATCAGGCAAAGAGACTTACCAAAGTGGTTTTTTTCTGCAAAATATCGGTATTTTTGTTGCCAAAAAAGTCAAAAAATGACTTTTCCCACTTGTATAACAATAAGGTTTGATAGGTAGAATGTATGAAATATACAGTAGCTTCTTCTGAAAGCTATCTAAGCTCACTCAGCTTACAGCATGTGGAATGCAATTATCCAGAAAGTGAAATATGTATAAAAATAGGTAAAATTACTACAATATTTGTATTGAATTATAATTCCTCCTGACAGGAAGGTTCCAACAGGTCTACAGTATATGTATGAAATGTTTGTTCATAAAGTTAAAAAACATCATTACCTTACTGAAGAACACATTAAATGTAGGAATGCATAATCAGAACTGACTCTCAATTCTGCTTAGCTGGTGCAAATCTACAGAGAACCATCATCCCTTCTGCACAAAACAAAACCAACCTCTAATTTGAGAGTTGGGATTTTTCTTTGTTTTGTTTGTTGTTTGCCATAGAGGGGCCAGACTGAAGTTTATGGAAGAAATTCCTCTGGAAGTGGAAGTACATTGTTTAATTTATTTTTCCCTATCTCCACTTTGTTACTGACAACGACCACCCACCTTTTTAAATGATTATTGCCTGACATTACATGGAGCTTTCACTGCTTGTTCAGAACACGGCAGTGAAACAGAAAGAACCTCCAACTCCCGTCATGACCCAGTTCTGGGCTTGTGCTTTTTTGACAAGTCTTTGATCTGCAGCAGGCCTCATAGGCTAGTCTCCCGAAGGAACATCGTGCCAATGTTGTAAGAAACTTTTCTCATTCTGGCAGATGAGATGGAGGGTTTTGGCGGCTTCTGACCACTTCTGACCTCGAGGAAGTAACAGATCCCAGGAACTTCCTTTGGAAAGTTTTCTGGAAGCTCTTCACGGGAACGAGGGATGAAAATAAAATTTTCTTCCTTTTTCAAAAGCCTGGAAAAAAAACCAACCAAACAAAAGGACATAAAGCCTATAAACCACAGTAAAGAAACATGTCTCTGGAAAAGACAGATCTATGCATTCCTAAATAAAAAATTACTTAAAAGTATTATGTTACACCTAAAAAAGCCTCAGGATCTTGGCTGATACTTATTAACTTAGCATCATCGACTTCAAGGAGCTTTGTTGACTGAGATCTGCAAAGGATATGGCCCAAATAAGCACATTCTCTGAAAATCAGTGTCAGGATTCAGAAAGTCATATATCAGAA
This sequence comes from Psittacus erithacus, assembly GCA_009867235.2. Taxonomy (NCBI): domain Eukaryota; kingdom Metazoa; phylum Chordata; class Aves; order Psittaciformes; family Psittacidae; genus Psittacus; species Psittacus erithacus. Next base: position 22,701 of record WYDI02011783.1, read on the forward strand.
GGGGAATCAAATTCATAATTATTTTTATCCATAATGTGTCATTTGGCTCAGTTAAAACATGCCAGTGTTGGCTAGATGTGCAGAAATCAACATTTCAGAGTGATGACTGTCACCACGTCTCCTGCTGGAAAGAAGGTATGAAGGTGACAGTCCTTGGAAGCTCTCACATGATGGTCACTTTGAACCCTTCTTATACTCAGTAGTATTGCACTTCATAAGTTAGGTACAAACACAGCAAATACAGCTTCAGTAAAACTCAGAATCAAATTGACACTATTCATCAGACTCCCGGTTGGGGTCAAAAAGGGATACAGGTTCACAGGATCCATGAAGCAATGAAGCATCTGAGTCGATCTGAAAGTTTAGGGCCTCTTTATCAAGTATATTCCCTGAAACTTGTTGGACTTGTAAAACAAAGAAAATAACTCTATACCTTTTCTTTTAGTTTCCAGTAAATTGAGTAGGCATATTCAATCCCTTGCAGCACTGAAAAGAGCAGCTTTGAGGTAATGGTAAATTCTGAGCACAGTTGGATATATGAAAGTATTCTTCGTATTTTCCATTCCTGAGACATTCATTCTTTTTTTCAATCAATTCAAAGATCAAAAACATCGGTGGGAAGCTCTTTATTAGCTTCAGTGGATTTTGTAACAGGTTGCTTATTTAGTCTCAAAAAATTACTTCTGGGAAGTAAATGCATGAATGAATCCTGTTGCCAGGCAAATTTTCCAGGACTCTCAGTGCATCTAAAGGCACTTCTTTACTGAGTGCTTTTCATGGGTTTTGGCTGAGACAATCTGTGTGAGCTCATTGAAATATAAAGTCATTTTCTTCCCAGCTTTTAAATGATCAGTTAGTTACAAATCCAACAATGTTTCCGCCTTTGAACTTCTGTGACGGTCTTTGTTTAGCATGCAGTTTGAATGTCATAATCTATTTATGATCAAAATACTGCAATCTTTTCTAAATTGCATGAGAGTTTGTACAGGCCTCTACAGAGAAGCTTCTCTCATTTCTTCTCTGCAATACTTGCAGTAAATATTTTGAGTTTTAAAACTACCGGCTTAACAAACTGAAATAACTCTTTGATGCTTCCCAAACTAGTTTTCTGCAAGCAACAACTGAACTTTTACAACTTTCTGAGTTAAATCTGTAAGTTTTTGCTGTAGTCATTCTTCCTCAAACTGATTCTTCACTATGGAGCGTCTGGCCTTGCTAAAACTCAATGGTTTCCTTTTCAGAGCCTAACATTATCTAATTGTAATGATAGCTACACAAGTCCGAAACCCTAAAATATAGATATATTCTTTGAATCAGTTCAGGGCTGGCACTGAGTTTAATTGATATTTCACACTATTTTCCTCATGGAACAAAAGTGCAAGATATTAACTAAAGGTCTTATATTCACTTGTTTTGTGAATTCTAAGTTGGTTGCAATTAAATGCTCCAGGAGGGATGGGTAAGTAAGCAATTACTTGTTTGGAAATCCCTCCACTACTGTGACTTGAGATAGAATCCACACTCGTATATTAGGTATATTGTTTGAATCAGCCTCACATCATAACAAATCAGCTAGCCAGCCTTTATTGGGATAACAAGCTACCAAGCAAGCATGACAGGAAACCTTCTTTACCAAATGCTAATGAAAGCTACTTATAATCATAATCTATCCCACTAACTTTAGTTTATAGTTTTAAGGAAAAAAAAAATTGCTATCTCTTGTAATATTGCTATTAGAAAGACTTTAATCAGGACAAACACGGCGTCTTCTTAACACTCTCCTAAAGAACAGGTTCTTCAGATTCCTTAAATATTTTGGTCCTGACATTTCGTTTCCTAGGTTGAGAAAGAGGTAATGGTTCAGATTTCTTGTAGCTTTGTGTACACTACAGAAATAAGTTATTTGCTAACCCTCAGTGCATAGCAGTGAGGACATTTTTCTGAAGGAACTTTTCTTCCTAAATTTAGACCAATTGTTAGGCTAAAAAAGATAGTAACAGTGGATGGCCATGGCCCAGATGAACAGCCCTTGCTAAGTTTCTTGCTGTCCTTTTCATGGGTACAAAGAACCACAGATACTTCTGCCAAGCAGCTGAATGAATAACGCACAGTGTCAGTGAAGGCAAGGTTGAGCCACGCAATCAGTTTTATCATTACCCCTCTGGCTCAGGGGAAGAGCCAGTACAAAACCTTCTGATCTGGAAGGTTTTCTGAGTAGTGGCACCCAGGTTTGGCTGTTTGCCTCACCCTGTGGACCATTATCAGAATATTTTGTTGTGATGAAGTTGGATTGCCTGTTTTGAAAGTCTGAGACTGTAATCTATCCTTTACCTTGGGGAAATTTTATGGCAGCTTAAATTCTACATAATGTCCCCAGATTGTCCTATAGTTGTAGAGCTTAAATCATAGTTACACAACCTCCACAGTTCAGCAATATGCATATAAAAACTATTCGGAAAATACTGCAATTTATCTCAGCTCTATTTCCTGCATCAGTTCTGTGTATTTCCCTTATAGCACTATTGTAAAGGTATCCTCATAGTAGGTGATTCAAAGGCTCAAAATTCTGTGTTCCACTCAAGTGGTTGGATATATAATTTAAAATTCAGTGCTTAAATTGTGAGGATCGGGATACTTAAGCACTCCTTATAGGAACTTCCTTATAGGAATTGCCTGGAACTACATCTGCCCTCATCTTGTCTTCTTTGTTGAAGTTTCAGGAGAAGAATTTCTTAAAACTGATTTGTGGTTAACACCTTCCCTCCTAAGCCAAAATCTTCCAGAACTGTTTAAATTCTTGTTCTGTCCCTTCCCTGGTGGAAATGCTGTTGCTTTTAGACAAAAAGAAATGGTATCTGAGAATTATCTCACTTTTATCGTTTTCAGTCCACTCATTTGAAAAAAAAAAAAAAAAGAAGATTCAATAGAGAAACAGAAAATGTGGTTATTTTCTAGTGGAAAAAAGAAGCATTTCAAGGTCAAGAGGTCTGTGCGTGAATGAAAATTGGGATCATAGTGGGAATCTTGAAGAAGCTTCTAAAAGCTGTAGCTCATTTTTGCATGGGTGGAAAGATAGATAATTTTATTTCAAACTATTTTGGCAAGAAACAGTTACACCTACAACACTGAGTTCCCGTATTCAGAAAATGAACTAACAAAGACTTGTTACTGAAGAATAATTTATTGCAAGGACCTCTATGCTGAATGCATGCTTTCCACATGATTTTTGCTCTGTCCATGCCCACTGGAAAGCAGTAGACCTCTTTATCTCTCCATCTCTCAGAGATGTCAGAACTTTGTACTTATTGTTGGTTGCTGCGAAGATTAACTGAAACTCATACATAAAAAGTATTCTCAGACTTAGTAGAAAGGATGGCTGCAAATATTTTATGAATTCTTTTGTGAAAGTGGGGTAACTTGCTCTGCTCTTTCCCAAACAAGATGCAATCACAAATCGGATCTCTTCAAAGGGAGGAATAAGGCAGTGAGAGGAGCAGCCACTTAGCAGCCTAAAGTAGCAACGCCATTGGAATTATGAAAAAAAAAATATACTTTGAGAACCGTATTTTCACTGCTTAAGGAATAAATGATTACCACATGTACTAACTCAGTTCTAGCACTGGTGCTGAGGAAGCATTCACCAAACTTCAGCATGCTCCAGTACCCTGAGTTACACCATGAGGGCTTCGGAGAACACAGTGCCTGAACGGTTCCTGGAAACCTTTGAAACCTCCTTCTCACTGCTGTGCTTGCTGGACATGGCTACCACAGGTTGCCACATACCAGCAAACTCTGCAAATCCCAGCAAATGCCACCAGGTTTCTCTGGCTGCAGAAGCCCAGCACAGTGCATAGTTTCGAGTGCTCAGGGGCCTGTCTTTTCTCTTGCCCTTTACACCAGGTTTGTTTTAAAGGCCACCTTCAAGCCATATAGTCAGGCAAAATCTTTCCAGAATCAACAGATAGTAAGGAGCAAGAAACTGATCCCCGTGGTGGTGCAGCCTGTCTTCAGTCAGGGTCCTCCTCTTGCTTGCCAGCCCTGCCACTTGCTGTCACCTGACTGTGGGAACAGTTCAAGAGCATCAGCTTCCCCAGAATGAAGTGAGGTATCTCCACCTGCACAGGTTGCTTCCTTCTGTCTTCCTCAAGCCCTCCACAACATGTACCTTACACCACAGTTCCTAAGTGCCATAAACTGATACATATATATGTATATAAAATATGTATTTTATAAAAAAATTCAAAACCATGTTTCTATCTAATTAGATATGAGACATGACAATTACAGCATTTGCTGCTTCAATAAACTGTGTAACAAGAATATTATAATCAAGTAAGGTTTTAACAACAGCTAAATGCTTATTCAGCTTTGTGTTTGCATGTATACATTTCAACCTTCGTATAATGAAGTTTCACATATCTTAAATAATAGTCATGTTATGATGGGATTTGGCAATTTGCTGAATCTGAGTTTAAAAGCACCCACTCAGAACTGAACTTCAATGCAAACTTCTTTCAGGAAAATTGTTTTCTATAGACAATTTGAACAATATTTCTGAAAGAAATACAATGCATTTCGATAAAGGAGAACACACACTGCCTTCCCAAATACAGTGTGCACCAAGAAAAGCAAACTGGCCAGGTCAATCTTCCATAAATATTACCTTTCACAGAGATAGCTATCAACAGAAAAAAGTTTCTTTCCACCCTAACTCTTAAAGAACTGTGAAAACTGTAGCTAATCATGTTCACATACACCTATTAATTGGTAAAATTAGGAACATTTAATGAATGGCTTCCCAGATGGGTTATACGAACTCTGTCTCCTGATGGACTGCTGAGCCCTCCTCTGTGGCAACAAGCATTGGTCACTCCACCAGCTGGCCATCTGGTTTGATAGCATACAGCAGCTCATTTCTTTCCATATGATTTCAGATTATAATTATTATGGTACTCATTAGAAAAATTGGTTGGCTGCTCATAAAATACTCTGTATAAAGGTACAAATTTGCTATTGTAATGCCAAAAATCAGTGCACTTCTTTCTAAATCTGGTAGCTTTGAATTTTTCCCTCAGTTGCTATACAAACTAGAAAGATCAGGAGACTGACAAAACCCTGACTATGTCTCAATATAATTAATATCAGATTGCACTTTACATTTTTTTAAAGTATGGAAGTTCATATATTGGTGTTTTTTCTTCATACATATCAATTGTAATAAGATTATGAAAGGACTACATATGATATTTTTAATGCAATGCATTGTATATCACATGCAGCTCAGCACGATGGATGTCGATCAGTGACTTTTAATACCTTTAATAAAACTTCTTCCATACAACATTCTGTGAGATAACAGTTTAAAAACCTATTCAAAATTCTGCAGGTTTTAATCAATTTTAAAAGCTGAGGGGCAATTTTGGCAGGTGAACCGGCAGTGACTTCGCCCAGCTCAGTAAGAAGGTACGCTTGGTTGCTTTCTCTCTTAACTCACATAAGGATATAGGACATAGGCTGTTCATTGTTGTCTAAGCTCAGGACCCAGGTTTACTGCCCAGAATGTAATAATGGAAAATATCTGCACCCAACACTTGATGCCAGAAGCACTTTCTCCACAAGGGAGATGGAAAGAAGAAAAAGAGAATTCATTTTAAAACCAGTTACATGACAAACAGCAACAACTATGTTTACCTGCTTTTGGTAACTGCTTAGAGATTCCAAGGCATTACGCTGTAATACTACTGGGGAAACAGGATGAATGTAGGCACATTATATTAATATCTGATAAAAATCATTATTCAGGCCAAAACAAATAATTTTAAAACATTTAATCTCTCTTCTGTGCTAAAGAAGAGCCTCATAAATCTCACTGTCCTTACTTCCTGAGTACGGAAAATAGTGCAATTTTATTAAATTCAGATTAATTAAATAAACCTTGAGCTGGATTTGCGAGTTTGCTAAAGGAACAGAGAATGTTTTATTCTTCTGTTATTCCTTCCCAGCCACATGTTTAAACTGGGACCAGTCTGAGATCCACCACTCCCTCTCCAGTTTCTACATGTTTCAGTGGAAGTTTTACCAGTGCCGTTCCAGTGCTTTCATTTTATGACGCTCAGTGATTCAAAGCAATTGGGGCTCTGTAATCCTTCAATCAAAAGACCTGTCTGAGTCAAGAGAACAAGATATTTTGAACCAAAGTCAGCTCTTATCCCCAGCAGCTTCAAAGGCTACCTCTGTAAAAGGTGCTGTTTCACACCGCAGAGCTCTGCCCAGGCAGGTGTAACTACAGCAAGGCTGCCACAGGTTCACTGCTGCTGCTAAGCAACAACAAATCTTATATTTATAATTTTAGACTCTGATTCTTACATAGGCTGATTATGGGCTCGCAGGGAAGTGTCTGAAACCAGTAACAGACACTCTGAAGTGCCATTATAATTCAAATGCTGATGATGCTTTATCTGTACTGTAAATGAAAGCTGATAAGTATTAGATGTGTTCCCAGTATCTGCACGCTTTGTGAGCACAAAACTTCATATCACAATTTGCATCGGGGGCATGGTAGACACAAACACGTACTGATAAATGCCAACAGATAATTGAAAATTCTGTCATTTCCATACTGATTGCAGAATTACCTACTTTGGAAAACACTGCTTCTCAGATAATAAAAATATTAACTGAGTACACAGCAGCACAGTATGATCAAATAGAAGCATTTGATGAAATATAAGGTCAACTATAAACACATTTCAGTTTGCAATGAATCACTTTATTTATACACAGCAAATTATACACTCCTACAAATTACATTTAAGAAAAGTTATATACAGAATGAGATCCCAACTTGTTTGTTTAGATAGTATGTGATGTTCAAACCCCTAGATCACCTTCAGAAGCCCTGAATAACACAAAATTATAAAATAATATTACAAAATAATATTTTGTAATTGCAGTCTCTCCTGACCACTATGTCAGTGTGTCAGCAGCGTCATTTCTTGACTTCTTCCCTGTCTATTCTTATGTTTGCAACCATGCCAGGAGGTAAGGTTTGAAATAGCCTTTCTAAGCCTCCCTATGCACATTTATTTTATTTTCTCATATAAATCCTGAAGCACACAAAATAAATTTGTTCCTTGCCTTTTCATCACTACTTTTAGCCATTCACTGAATTACAGAATAGCTTGGGTTGGAAGGGACCTTAAAAATCATCCAGTTCCAACCTCCCTGCCATGGGCAGAGGCACCTTCCTCTAGACCACGTTGCTCAAAGCCCTGTCCAACCTGGCCTTGAACACTGCCAGGGATGGGGCAGCCACAGCTTCTCTGGGCAACCTGTGCCAGTGCCTCACCACCCTCATAGTGAAGAACTTATTTATATCTAATCTAAACTACTCTCTTTCAGTTTAAATCCATTTCCCCTTGTCCTCTTGCTACATTCTCTTGTAAAAAGTCCCTCTAAGGACTTCTTGTAGGTCCTTTTAGGCACTGAAAGCTGCTCTAAGGTCTCCCAGGAGCCTTCTCTTCTCCAGGATGAACAAGCCCAACTCTCTTAGCCTGTCTCCAAAGGAGAGTGCTCCAGCCCTTGTATTATCTTCATGGCCTTTTTGGACTCACTCCAACAGGGCCATGTCCTTCTTAGGGCCTTCTTAGGCCTTTTAGGAGATCTATAAGGATGCTGGGAAGAGACTCTCCATTAGGGACTGTAGTGATAGGACAAGGGATAACAGGCTAAAACTTAAACATGGGAAGTTTAGATTGGATATAAGGAAGAAGTTCTTTACTGTAAGGGTGGTGAGGCACTGGAACGGGTTGCCCAGGGA
>WYDI02011784.1:0-30989 GCA_009867235.2 Psittacus erithacus
GCAATCTGATGGAGAATTGTGGTGGTGTAACAATGTGGGGAGGGGTGGGGAAAGGTTATCTAAATGGCTTGTAAATCAGGGCAGTATCAAAGCTCTGCTGAGATACAAGGTGGTAAAGGTGGTATGACCATCTTTATATTCAGAGCAGGGGGTGTGCAGCAGGAGAATTTGTCACTCCCCAGATATCAAATAGTGCTGTCTGGGATAGCTAATGTGTTGATAGGCTCTTCTCCAGGTGGACTACTTCGCTTGGAGGGCTGTTACCAGCCTCCTGCCCCCTTTCCCTCTACAGACAACAAACTTTCTCCCAGAGCCAGACAGCTCCTCTTACATAAAGCCACTAGCCTCTACCAAGCCTGGTCCTGGTGATCAGTGCACAGTGTGGTTTCTGAGGGCTGCCCAGGAGTTTTGCTTTTAGGCTGCTTGCTCAGTTGTCAGTTGTGGCAACTGCCCCAGTGTGCTGCTGCTCAGCCTGGCACCCAACTGCATTTGTGCCTGTATCGCTGGCGTGGCTTCTGCTATGGTTCTGCCTTTTTCCCCCAGCCTCCTCCTGAGACTGCCCCCTTCATAGCCCTGTGGCTTTGGCTTCTGACTCACACTGACTCCACTTTTATTCACCCACCACACAGCATGCACAACCTCTCGGCATTATTCCACCTGGCTTATGATCTGCTTTGTACCTCGTCAAGCTCCTCGGTGTCCTGCTCGCTGTTGAGTGTAAGCTCCTGGTCTAGTTGCCCTCTTCCTTGGTGGAAAAACCTCTTGAAAGGGTTTTCTAACCACAGTTAACTGTTTACTCCATCAAAGGCGTATCTGCTTGGGGGGAGTGAGGGCTAGTGCATGTGAGGGGCTTGTAAACAAGGTGGAAAGAGAGTGAGGGATGTGCAAGTGGGAAGCAGAGGGGCATGGTGTGTGTCTTTGGAGCTTGTGCCACCTTCTTGGGGTTTTTAATGCAAGATTTCTTTATTTCTTTTTTTTTTTTTTAATTAACAAAGTCAAGGGCAGTTTTCATGCTCAATAGCTTACAAAGCCTCCTTCTTAACATAGCAGTGTGATAGATACCAGATGAGCTTGTGGTAAGAGTCTAATGTTTTTAGAAGTAGGTCCACATGTACATTAAACAAAACTGAGACTTGTGACCTTCAAGTGAAAGACCAAAAGCCAAGCTAAGGTTTGCTTAGGTTTTTGTTCAATGTGGGTTTTGTTGAAATAGTATCTCTGGAAAACAGGACACACCAACAATATTGTGCCACTGGATTGCTTTCACTTCACTCAGCCCCACAGAGTCAGCAAAGGATTATTACTGACTGCTATGAGGTTGAGATTTCATGTGGGAAATTTATCCAAATCATGAGCTCTCTGCAGTAACTAATAACACAATAAAAATATACACCCACTGCCCTTTTTAGCCTGTGTATTTTAAAAGTACTTTACAAAGGAGAAAACCAGTGTGCAGCTGTAGCCAAATGAAAGAAAAAATGTTCCCACAAGTGACAACAATTAAATTTCTCAGATACATTTTCCCTTTTCTCTTGTGTCCATATTTAAAATGCAAAGCAGGGAAATTCTCTGAAGAGCCTTGAATAATAGCCAATTTTAATGCAGAATCCTCCATATGGATCTACTGGGTTGTAGACAGTGTGACCCATATTATCCTCAGAGGAAATGTAAGACCAGCCCCTTCATAGCTATCTAGCCCTTCAAATTAAACCCTCTGCAAGACTATCCATAAGCAGCCTTACAATAGGAATGTTAAATAGCAATATGTGACTCTGCAATCCAACAACAGACTTGCATTAATATTATGAAATTATTGTTTACATTGCAGTAATTCCCAGATACTCCAGTTGAGAGCAGAGCCCCTATAGTGCAGCTCAGTTGTAAATTAAAGTTCAATTTAGGCCCTGTGGAGCATGCTTTCTAAAGCAAAAGAAAGGGTCCCTGCTGGTATGTAGAAGGAGGTTTAATTGCCTTCTGCATGGGGGTGCTGCATTACCTCAGCTGAAGGTACAGCCCAAAGGAGCTGGGACAGAAGGGGCATAAATGCCAAAGGCTTGGGCTGGTTGCACACACAAGCAGTGTGTGCTTTCCCCTCCCTTTTTATATGTCACAGCTAATGTCATCCCACCTCATCCACCCTTTCCTTTGAACTTCCCTTCCCCAGCTATTCCACATAACTTCATTGATTGACCTTTCTTTCTCTTGATACGTATGCTCAGCTCCCAAAGGAATGCTTTCCTACCAATGCCTCCTCCAAACAAGACTGTCCTTTGCCCACAGTGGGAACCCTCTCCAGCTGACCCCTTTCCCACCAGAGCTCCTTCCAGCAGGGATTTTGTGGTAGCCAGGGTGGGGGTTCCCATATTTGACATGCTTGAGAGGTGGGCCAGTGCCAGCCTCCTAAAGTTCAACAAGGAGAAGTGCAAGGTCCTACACCTGGGTTGGGACAATCGTAGGCACAGTTACAGGTTGGGCAAAGGAGGACTTGTTCGCTGATGAGAAATTTAACATGAGCTAGCTTCAGTGTGCGCTTGCAGCCCAGAAAGCCAACTGTATCCTGGGCTGCATCAAAAAGAGCGTTGAAGGAGGTGATCCTGCCTCTCTACTCTGCTCTTGTAAGAACTCACTTGCAGTATTTTGTGCAGTTCTAGTGTCCTCAACATAAAAAGGACATGGAACTGTTGGAACAAGTCCAAAGGGGGGCCACAAGAATGATCAGGGGGCTGAAGCACCTCCCATATGAAGAGAGGCTGAGAAAGTGGAGACCTCATAGCAGCCTTCCAGTATCTGAAGGGGGCCTATAAGGATGCTGGGGAAGGACTTTTTGTTAGGGACTGTAGTGATAGGACAAGGGATAACAGGTTCAAACTTAAACAGGGGAAGTTTAGATTAGCTATAAGGAGGAGGTTCTTTACAGTGAGGGTGGTGAAGCACTGGAATGGGTTGCCCAAGGAAGTGGTAAATGCTCCATCCCTAGCAGTGTTCAAGGCCTTGGGCAACATGGTCTAGGGTGAGGTGTTCCTGCCCATAGTGGCGGGGTTAGAACTAAATGATCTTAAGGTCCTTTCCAACCCAAACCATTCTGTGATTCTATATCCCTAGGGAAGTATTGCTCTGAACCTAACATCAGCATGCTTTAAGGGCTCAGGACCCATGCTCTACCCCAAGAGACAGGGTTGCTGCCTGGGGAAAGGTTTTGGGCAGTGAGCAGGGAGGAACTCACCCACATCACCATGGATTGCTGCAAATCTTCTATTAATTTTGCTGAATGAAAAGCAAATACCATGAAGTATTGCTCAGCAGGCTCTCACTCAGGCATCATAGCCTTTCTCATTGAGACAGAATAAGGGAAATAAAAGGAGAGTCTGACTTAATTTCTTTTCCCCTGTATTACAGAGAGCTCAGACATGACCACTACACAAGCAGTAACCCCACTGTTTGAATGACAAGTTAAAGCCCCAAGGTTCAGGAGCCATGGCTGCTTGAAAGTACCACAGTGCTTGATTTTGATTTATGTAAGTTTTGCAAATGGAACTTGTAAAAATGTCTTATTCACTTTTCCCTCTTTGGCTGCTGATGTATAATGCTGTAAGCTGACTGGTTTCTTATAGTCCTATAAGGGAAGAAAAAAGATTAGTAAGAAAATATCCCAAAATGTATCTGACTGTACTAAGGTGGAAAATGAGCTTCAGTTTGATACAGTGGGTGGAAATGTTCCTTCTCCAAGTCTGACTGCTATCACATATTTGTTGGAATTTGTAAAAACTGCATTATTTTTATCTTCTTAGGTGACACAACATCACCTTTGCTACCATCCCAGCAACCTAGCAAAATCCTAGCTATGTTTTTAGCACTGCTGCTTGCATGCTGTGACACACGAGAGATGTTCCACCAGTATTATTCATTATCAAAGCTAAAGTTAGGTCCCTCTAAAGAAAAAGAATGCTGTCTGATAGGAATTTTTATTAAGCAATGGGAGTTTGGGGTTTTTTATTTGTTTGCTTGGTTTTACTATTTAGGAGACTCAAGAACACAGCTGCTTCTTTTGCACACAGTTTTCCTGGGAGCAGATCAATGTATTTAATTTGGTTTTGAACCTTGCTGCAGAATCAATACTGCCTCAAGACTAGAAGCAAATCCCACGGAAAGTGACTTCAATGTGAGATTTCAAATCTGTACCCCCAAAATTCAAATGTGAAATCCCTTTCTCAAAAAATATTGCTTTTGACCAAATCTGCATTAAGAAGAGGGCTATACAGGTTTGTTAGAAGAGGCTAAACTCTGGTACTGTTCTGAAAAGCTGCAATAATAAGGTGTAGAAATAACCTAAAGAGTGCACTCCATGTGTTGGTAGTCCTGTGAGGTAGTCTGTTCTCATATGTGGATGTATACTTCTGCCAGTAACGGTCATGCATGTTTGCCTAAATCCTTGGGCTCCAGACTCTAGCAATGTGTTTCTACATTCTCTTTTTATTGGGTCTTTGCCCTGTTTTTTCACAAATCAAGGCAGATCCCAGACACATTCGCACTTTGCAAGTCTGGGCAGTTGTATCAGTTCATCTTACCTTGTGACTTCATCATTCACATTACTCGCTGCAGGACGCTAAGGATGCATTCACTTATATTGGGACTGGAATAAGCTACTGGCCAGTCTCTGCTAGAACACTTCTTCTTTTCCTAAATATCAGTTGCCAAGTTTTCAGCCCTCCCTTTACCCTTTGTCTAATTTCATCTATTCTCTCCTTATATTATGATCTGTTTCAGCCCAGCTTGTGACAGGTGGGAATTCAGATGCAATTCTTGGTTAAACTAACAGGTTTACTTCCATAGATTCAATGATGTGACAGTTAAATTTCAACCACAGACCTCCCGTTTGTCTTCTGAATTATTTAAGTTTCTTTCTGTTTAGATAAACGTGAGAAAAGTCTCTACAGAACATCATAATTTTACCAGTGATAGTCTGCATAGTTCAGTGTCTCTCACACACATTTGTGATTTCAGTGGGGGCTGTATCTAATGAAGATGCCTCAGTAAGGGGCTGCCAATATTTCGACAAGCAGCTCCCACAAACATTTATCCCTTTAACCTGTGAAAGACCCTGCAAAGCACCTTGAGCGGATGAGTTTGCACAAAAGAGGGATTTGTGGATTACAAACCGTGTGGAGTTTTGATCATGTAGGGTAAGCATCTCTACAATACAATCCGCCTTCCCAAAACTCTTGCTAGAACCATGCCTCTTGGGGGAAAACCCACTCAAAAAAAAAAAAACACAACCAAAATCCAAACACAGCTTTTGTGGTTTTTTTGTTTGTTTGGTTGGTTGGTTTTTGTTTTTTTTTTTTATTTTATTTTAAGATTGTCAGAAGTAGGAAATCCACCATAACCATTGCTACAGCTTTCTAACAGCCAGAAACAGTAAAGGACAGCTTGGTAGTGATTATCTATCCTCATATTTCAGATTTCACTTGCCATTTGTAGTCTGTGTTTATAGCTTCAGCTAGTCAATTCGACTTTTTGTTGGTAGATGGAAGAGCCCTCACTCACCAGATTTCTGTTCCTGTGTAAATAGGTATTTAGAGCCTATGATCTAATTATCACTCCCTCCTTATTAAGCTAAACAGGCTGAGCTACTTGAGAAATCCCAAATCTTATTTATTGCCCAGTCATCAAGAGCTGATGTATAGGAAACTAAAGACATTCTTCCTGTTGTATCTTTGTTGTCTTGATTAAATTTGTCTTCCAGCATGATTTTGTGCTAAAACAATGCTTATTTGGTGTTTTTTCTTTCCCATTACTTGTTACCATGTTGATCTCCTGAATAATTCAGTCAAGTTTACTTCCTTTGAGGATAAATTCTCATTCTGCTGCAACAAGGCAACCCTGACTGCACAGGTTTCTGTCTACATAGAAGTTGGAGCATAAAAACTGAATCCCTCAGTCCACATCACACTTGCTAGCTGTGCATTGCTTCCAGAGCCATTGGCTGTCCACCCTCCTGGTAGTAATTCAGAAATCGTTTTCGTTCAGTAGCCTCCAAATTCCCAGAAAAGTCCTAAAATTTCTTCAGTGTCATGTGAGGCTATGATGCTGATGCTGGTGTGCCCCATTACAAATGAAGGGCCTGTTAAGTTTGGAAGGCTCTACTACCTGAGTTACTCCATAAGGCTCAGCCCCAGGAGATGAGCAGTACTTCTCTGGTCTCTGTGTATGCCTTGGGCAGGATGCTGGTTTCCTTTTGCTTAGAGTAAACTTCCCAACAGGCATCACCTCTCTTTCATGGGTAGTCAGATCGCTGTTTTGAAAGCAGACTTGGCTATTCTGTAGTTTCTGTTGAGCAATCATCAACAATTTTACCCCATACCACTCTCCACTGTCTTTGATCAAGTGTCTCATCAGTTATTATTTGCTTCCTAATGACTTCCAGCTGTGCAGAATTCCCCAGATCATCTTCCTGCAGCCTGTGGGCCTCTGTTCACCCCCAAAGCACACAAAATACTGCCTTGTCAAAATCCCTGGCTGGCAAGTTTTACTTAATTCCATTTCTTGATTTAGGGGAAGAGAAAACAACATGAACAACATTCCCTTCTTCTTTCTGACAAGGCAATTAGACTGAAATAATCTTTCTTAAGACCTGTCTTAACTGTTTCTGGTTTGCTGCAGTACATTTGTCCGTGTTGCTGGATTTGTTTTGTTTGGTTTGGGTTCTTTTCTCTGAGAGAAGCTGCTGTTAAACTCCTGATTTAATAATTTCAGCCTACTTTGAATGGCAGCTTTTGTAAAACAACAGCTATAAAATTTAATGCTGCTACAGGAATAGTTAGGTATACCATATATTATGATCATAGTAAACATATTTTTCAGACAGTGAACACAGAAGCCTTTAATTCAAGACTGTAGCTATTTCCTCTTATCTCCATGACATTTCAAAGCATAACTTAAGCAAAACTCCTCTCTTCTGTGTTATCCCATGCTGATGGCCAGAATCTCCCAACACAGGTGCAGCACTTGATAGTCCAGCAGTGCTGGTGAAGCTTTGAAAACTTATTAACAACCTAAACCCAAGCAGCCCAAGCTTGATGCACCTCCTCATCGTGGTCAATGCAAAGGTTCCTATTGTTTTGATAGGTGATGAATTGAGCTCACAGGAGCAAGTTTGAGTTAAGGAAACAGCAAGGTGTTAAAAAAACACATCTACACAGACATCCACTGTGAGAAGGTGTCTGTATCCCCTCTACCTGATAAGCAAGGACTGTCTATATGGGCCAACGAGTGGGCCACAGCGATGGAGCACTGCTTGGTGAGAAAAGCCAGTCACCAGCAGCTACACAAGCAGCAGGGAAGGGTAGGCTCAGGACATTGAACATCCTTGAATGAATTTAGGATTGCCTCTCCATTTAACTAGTGAGGTTGCCTCACAAGAGAGGCTTGGGAGAATTTCCTTAAAAGCAATCAAATGGCAGAGGAGGCGTTTTTCAGGCACAGGTATCCCACTGTACTTTACAATCAAATAATTAACACCCACTAAAAGCTAGGAAGACCGTTCCAAATTTAGAGGTAGATAAATAAACATTGAGATGTTAGTGTGCAACATCCACTGATTTAATAACTGCTATCACAGCAGAAGCAAGGAGCAGTTAAACCCAAAGAAAAATTATAGAAAGAAGAGTAGATTTATTTTAAAAGTCTCCAAAGAGTAACTGAAAGCATCCTCTTTGTTAAATATGTCTTAACTTTAAAGCAAGGAAAATAATCCATACTAGTAACAAACTACCTTGGGATCTTTTTGCCTTATGGTTTCTCCCTCTTGGCAGAATTTGAGCTGATCTCATGCCTTTTAATGAGCCATCTCTCAGTTGGAAATGACAATTTCTACTATTTTTCCCAAAAACCCATGTTCAGACTGTGTAATGAAAGTCTAATCATCAGTACTTGTTCAGTAAACTGCATGGTGGAATATATTGTAAGGAAGTAATATCTTGTTGATCTGAAAAAAAAGAAATCAGAATACGCTCTACCTTCTTTGTGCTTTCAGCAGTTAGACCTATGACTGGAAATCTGGTCTGTACACATGTGAAAAAAAAAGAAGGTTGATATAACCCGTTAGGGCAATGATTTGTTTTGTTTCAGGACCCAAACCAGAAGGTTTGTTTCTAGAGCATATTTTATTGCTGCTTAAGTAAGTTGGGAGAAGCCAATGGCATGCCAGCACTGGACTTCTAAGATGACCTTGCAGTGTGCCAGGAGCACACTGCATAGAGCACATTGCTCTGCTTTACTTCAAATTTCTCATCCAGGTGAAAGGCAGAAGAGGTTGCAATCGGTGGCCCGTTTTGACTGACTTCTCTTTCGCTTTGTCACACCTCTTTTCGAAGATGTATGGTGCAAACCCAACCACAGTGAGCAGTCTTGAGCGAGGCCATGGCTCTGTGCAGCCTGGGCTGCCTGTGAGGCGGGAGATGCAGTTTGCTCATCCCCAGTCTAAGTATGTTTTCTGTCTCAATGAGTAACTAGGGAGCGGGGAGCCAGGAAAATGTATCTGCATATTTTCAGGTATGTATGTATGTCCGACCTTTAGCATTTCAACAGTTAGCATTTTAAAAGCTCTGCTGCAAGAAATACTGCCATGTCAAATTCTGTATGAGGGAAAATCCTATTTTTGTAGGCAAAAGTTTTTCATAGATTGGAAGTTCTGCTACACAATAATTCTAAGTTTGATTCCATAGTAATTTCAATCATGATTTAAGGCATCATTTGATGTTCATTGATTTATATAATCAATCTTAAGCTTTTTTTGTCCTTCATCTTTATGCTAGTTTCATTTTTCATTTGGAAAAGTTATTATTGCATTAAAACCATTAGAATAGGTAATTTTGCAATCATATGTAGTTTTACAGTACTTCATAATTCTTCCTTGCCAGAAAAATCTGTATAGATGCTTACTAAAATGATTAACTATTTTAACATACATTTATCCAAATGCTTATTTTTTGCATTCCTAATGTACTGATTAATATGTCAGTAAAAACAAGAAAATTAATGTGAACTAATTTGTGGCAACCACTTTTGAGAAAGAATGGAACTCATTAAAAAATTAGATAAGTCAGTATTTCATATTTGTGATTTATGTGTTGTAGAACCTTCTCTGGTACCTGTCTGCAGTTAAATTATTAAACAAAGGAAGGACTACCTGCTCCTTTCCTCTAACTTAAAAACTTCAGAAAGTATTTTTCTTAAGTTATTGGACTTCTTCACATTTTAAGAATGTGCCAAGAACTTGTTCAGTCACTGATAAAAAGAATGTTTCAATTACACTTATTCCAGTACAGAACAGCTGCTGATGTTAGTATCTTGCATGTATTCCTTCTTTTTCTGTTTCATGTTTTAAGGATACTGTCTTGTTATGAAATTCTGTTGAGATGGCAATGCAATAGCAGCAAAGCCAGAGCATGCTGCTGCTTTTATTCTCTAAGGGTCAGGTAGTCAGTGAGACCAGTCTGGAAATTTTGGCTCTTGGTATCACTGAAGGAAGCAAATTCTAAAGATGCTTTGTTAGAGACTTCTGTGCTTTTAGGCTAGGTTTAAATATGATGAATTTCTTGTTAGTTGTTTATCAGTAATTAATGGTTAGGGCTGGAAGGGACCTTTCAAAGATCATCTAGTTCTAATCCCCCTGCCATGGGCAGGGACGCCTCACCCTAGACCATGTCTAGGATCAAATTATCAAGTGATAATTCGATGAATCCTGATTTATAAATAGGGCTATACAAAACAGGTCTCTGTTCTTAGACCTTTGTGTGCCCTGTGGGTGTGTTATGGAAGAGAAATATCATTTGCTTCTCGCAGTGCCTTTATTGTTCTTACCTGGCAAATGCCAAATGCCATGTCATATCTACAGCTTCCAGCTTCCCTTCTGGAGTGCTAATAGGGAGAAATCTTCTGAAAGATCTGCAAATATCCACTCATCCTTTTTATTAGGTTCACTCTGTAATGTAGAGCTATTTCCTGTGATGGTTTCTGCTGGCCTTCTGTTCTCTTCTGTTTGTCCTCTTTCTCTTACAGTGATTCACATGGTGTTAGCAGTGAAGTCAACTCTTGGCCATAGTGCTACCCTACTCAAAAACTTTTTGCCTGTATATTGCTTTGGATTTTCTTGTTTTGAACTCTGCAATGTATTTATGACCAGATTACAGATAACAATCATATTAGAAACAAATTATCTGAATGTTGTGGTTTGGGTTTGGTTTTTTTCTATCTCTCTCAAAAGGGTAGTTCCCCAAATTCAGACCCTGGTTTACAACAGGAAATGCTTCTTCCATTAATCCTGTTATATGATTTCACAGAGGTAGAAGTCTTACTGTGAAGTCAGTCACGGTTCTTCCATTTGGATTAATGGATATCGAATTTTTAACCCGAAAATGTTTGCATCAAGGAGTGCTTTCTAGTCTAGTTTCCAGATTCAGTCGTACGCTTATTTTGCTACAACAATATCTTAATTCTCAGTGTATGTATGGGAGCAAGCACAATGATAATGGGCTTTTGCAGCTCCAATGTCCCCACTGAAAGTTGGGAAGTACCTGTTGTCCATTTTCTTTGCAAATTTTCTTCGCAAATTTTCTTCTCTGACATTTGATTACCGTGCATTACATTTAACCAGCATTTCATGAATCCCTGGTTCTTTCAAGCACATTTTGTTTTTTTCATCTGACAGCAGAGACAGTCTGCTTCATATGATGATCCACTTGGATCTGCCTCAGAGGCTCCCTATCAGTTATTGCTGCTTTCCTGTTCTGACACAAATGCATCCAAACATTTCTTCCCAACTGCATATATGCTAAAGCACTGCTGGTAACACTGGATCTTCTGTACTTTACTCTCGTTTCCATTTCTGGCAAATCCAGGCTGTAACATGACTGAGGAACTGGCTTTCTCAGAACTTGAGGTTTGTGAATGTAGATTTTGAAACAACCATGCATGAGCCATGGGATTTCTAAGACTGAGTGAATTACAAATGCCCTTATGCTCTCAGAGGGAGGAGAGGGATGTTCACTGGCTTCTTTCTCTTCTCTATTTAGCTTCAGAAATGTGACAATTACATTGAAATCTGCAATAAAATATTGTATGAATTCTATGCTGCACAACGATTCACCAGTATTATGCAAACCAGAGCGTCAGTAACAGATGTACAGACCAAGCAGATACTGCGACATTTAATTTAATTTTGGTGATGTCTTGAGAAAATTACTCATGTGGAAAGATTAACACATACAGAAAGACTATGAAACCATACAAATAAGCTTAATGGAAATGTTTCCACAACCTTGCATAGTAGTTCCCACCTGGGTTTGTGAGCTTAATTATATCCTTAGCCTATGGCATTAATTAATGGCACAAATGGGGTTTTCTTTTCCTCTTGGATATACTGTTGTAATGCCAGTCTGACCCCACTTGTGTCACCAAACCACACCTGAGAAACCAAGAAGTCACATCTATAAGGCAGGGATTGTATATGATGATGATAGATGATATTGGACAATTTCCTCTGGCTTCGTTCATACATTAACAAATCAACTGAGATTTATTTTATGATACATACAGCAGTGCCACTAAATCTTTATCCTTTTAAAGACATGTTTATTGAGTTTCAGGCTGGCAAAGCCACAGATTACTCCAAAATAGCATTTTGAAGTATATCAAAACCACAGTGGGAAAGCATTTCCCCTTCCATAGAGCAGCAGCTTGCTGAACTGTAAATGCTTTGAAAACCAGGAAAAGCAGGAAAAAGCAACTTCTTCCATGCAGAGGCAGGAAATCAAGTTTTCATCTGTATTAGTGATCTGGCACATTGCAGCCTTTTACCTTTTTGTGTTTTACATGTTTATACATAACAGGGCAACTTGCCAGCTGCTCCAGCCAAAACAGGCAGCAATGGTTTAGCTCCAAGTGGGTAGGTTTTTACCAGAGCCGCTCACAAAATAGGTATGCTGGCTTGTCAACATTTGGTTCCAAATACTGAGACACTGCATACAGTGCTGGCTGTCATTAGAAACATAACAAAACTAAGTGGTATGCCAGTGCTGCTAGAGCTAAAAAGCCAGGTACTGCAGTTGACAGAAGCAATCCTAATGCAGTGCCAAAGCTGAGGAATCTCATTTGCCTTCACATTTTGGTCCTCATCCACCATTCTGGCAATGCAAAGGAAAATCAATTGACAAAGCTTCCAGTATTTCTTTAAAAACTCAAGTAATGCCAAATCCATTTCCTACATCTATGGCAAATATCAGAAAATTCAGAATTAAGAATCTCCAGTAAACTCAGTTCTGTTTCCTTGATCCTATGTGTTTAGTAGGGTTTCATTACCCCATCCTATTTCTTTGTACAGATGTTTTCTACAGAAGTCTTTTTCACATTGTAGTCTGGGAGCCATGCACAATTCATAACCTGTCAGAAGGTGGAATGGGCCACTAAAACTCAGTATCAGACATATATGCATCTTTGCATACATGCAAGCAAGAAAATAAGTTCATTAAAGGAAAGTTAGTAAATAGATACTTAAATACAAACCTAACACTTTCTCTTTGTAAATGAAAACCAGTGTGGGTGCAATACAAGGTCCTTTAATTTTATGTGAGGTGGCTATGTAGCCCTTGGACCAGATAAAAAAGCACCAGGCTAGGTGATGTCCAGCCAACACACTTATGCAGCCACACGACACAGCGTGTGCTGGATTCATTTCACCTGACACTCATGATGTTCACACTGAGCTGGGCTCCCTGTATTAGCAGTAGGCAACAGGCCTTGCTAGGAGACCAAACCTTACTCAGGCTTTTGAGGTTGAAAATACATCACTAAGAGAGGGATTAAATATATGCTGCTAAGAGGGGTTAAATCAAAATAGTGTTTATCTGACATTTCCTCAGATTCAGTTGCGTGTATGACTGTGATCCTGCTTTCCTTGTACAGAAAAACTCCCACTAAGTTAATTGGTATTTTTTCCTTAAGCGGATGTACAAGATACAGCTCTTAGATCACAGGAAAAAATATGCAATTTCAGTGTAAGTCAAGAGTGTTTGGTTCAGCTTTAAGTGCCTTGTAATAAGAAGAGAACTAAAATTCACCTCAAGGCACCCAAAGGTAACAAATGCATTTTCAAGAGAAAGTATAGAGATTTGTAGTTACAGCAAAAAGTGTATTGTGTCACTGTGTTGTGCAAGGTTTTGGTCTTTGCTGAGCAGCATGACCTATTTCCCAGCATCATGTGATTTTTGCATTGGAAGACTGTTCTGTAAAGAAGTACAATTAATTTTCCAGTGGAAAAGATACAAATCTGATTTCCCTTAATTCTGCAAGATAAAATAGCATTATGTGGCATTTCTTTCCATTTATTTATTTAAACTTCATAACCCCTTTCAAAGATACGTATGTGTAAAGCATATGCACACACTTGTGTGTTGCTGGCAGTAGGTAGTTTCATTTAAGTTTTTATTCAAAAGAATGTACAAGGCATCAGGAAAATCCAAATTAAATTACACTTGGATTTAATATGATTTAAGATTCATCTCCGACCACAATGACAGTTAAGCACTTAGGAGTCTAAAATGCATGAGGGGAATTTAAGCTGCTTTCTACACCTCCCAAGTGGTGCCTAAGTTTTCTGCTTAGATTTTGCTTAGCTGCCTGACATGTTTTCAGCTAAGCACATGGAGATGGAAATCTAGGGATGTCATCTCTGGCTGAAATGATCTGGCATCCCTAAAGCAGGAATTTCAGTGTCCCAGTCTCATAAGCAACTCTGTCTATCAGACTTCCTCAGTTCACTCCTAATGGCCAACACTAGAGCTGAGAGAAGAGAGAAAAATAAAATAATCGAGCTGTACCGGAGACAACTGGAAGGGAACTGTTTACACAAACTCAATGACTTTTGAAAACCTGGCCCCTTAAAGCATGCACAGTTAGGCACTCCAAATCAGCAGTCCCTCCTGAGATAACTGCTATATATGTATTTTTAGCTTGTGCTTCTTTATTTCTAGGCATATTTCTTCTAACATACTGGAAGTATTTGTAATTATGGTGATAGGACTTTTTTTAATGCATATGTAATTCAAAAATGACCAAATGAAAGCTGACTATGCTTTCCCAAAAGGGGGAAAAAATATGCTTTATGCATCAATAAATTTCAGCTGTAACAGTAAATAATTTTCAGGTAACCATTAGAAAGCTGTGTTCATAGGACAGGTTCCTGTTCATTTGTCAGTATCAACAGCACAATCCCACTGAGAACACAACAAAGCAGAGAATACTCTAGTAATGATTATAAAGGCAATGTTGAACATTTGGTAAGATAAGCAGATATTCAGTTAGGTTGGATTTAAAGTATTAGCCTCTTCAGGCGATGAATTGTGCCTTTATCTTTTGTATCACACGCACGTTAATGCATTGCGTCAGCATGTGGTTTTGGTTAAGACCTCAAACTAATTAGAGCTTAAATTTAGGACAGGACTTGTTAATGCTAGAAAATAA
Source organism: Psittacus erithacus (assembly GCA_009867235.2). Classification (NCBI taxonomy): domain Eukaryota; kingdom Metazoa; phylum Chordata; class Aves; order Psittaciformes; family Psittacidae; genus Psittacus; species Psittacus erithacus. Next base: position 14,518 of record WYDI02011784.1, read on the forward strand.
GTGTTGTTGTTATGTCATACTTTCACTTAGATAACCAATGCTGTGTATCTGCAGTTGTCAGAGCACCCCCAAATTTTAAAGTACAGATGAGACGCAGTTCAGGGTCAGCTTCAAGTCTCCTTGACCTGCCAGTGGCTGGTGCAGTTCCTGCTGTACAAATCTGCAGACAGTTACTTGGCTTCTGCTCACTTCAAAAGTTAATCAGGGCTTCACTGCAGCTGATGGGAAGTGAGGAGGAGCTGCCTTTGGACCAAGATGTTGAACAGAACTCAGACACAGCTCAGTATTGAAAACTAACATGGAAATGTCCGCTGGTGATTTCTAACTAATGGTTTGAAAAAACAGAATGAGATTGGGGGGGAGGGGTGTGCTACAGCAGGTACAAAAGGGATGGTACAACGAAAAGGCTAAGAGACTCTTTATGTAGAGAGAAAATCTGCTTCTTCTACTTATATTCATGTTTTCAGAAAAATTGACAAATGATGATCATTGTAAGATTCTTTCCAGCAGACCCTGCAGACCTCTTTGGGTGACTTGAAATAGCTGCTTTCTTGATGCTCTTACATACATTTCAACTGTGCTAATATGTTAAGTTGCTTTTGCTCAACAGAAAAGGCTAACAGTGCTTTATTTGAAATTTTGCTTCATGCACATGGCAAACAATGTTTCTGTGGAAGAGTTCATTTTAAGCCTGGTGATGATAACGGAAAAATACCAGGACAGTTGCTCTCAATTTCCCTCCAGATGTAAGTGTCAGCACTTCACAGGGCTCCCTTAGCAGCTGAGAAAGGGAGAATGCTATTTGCCAGTAACGTATCGGAACAGCTGAGCAGGAAAAGTGTAAATTAATTTCTTGGCAAATTTTACAGGTGTTACCTTTTGGGATTTTTTTTCCCATGCCGTATTCACCACTTTTATTCCCAAACTTCACATGTATTTTCTTTTCTCTTTTTCTTCTCTATCTCATGCTAAAATACCCTGTGAATGAACATTTTATTTTATTTGAATGCAGATTTTACTTTTCATCATTTGGTTGTCATATGCATAACACTCTTACTGAGCACTATAAGCATGTAAGCACTGTGAAGCAGAACTACATGTAATTTATACTTTGCTGTAGTTAAAATTCAGGTAGAGCAGAGACACACCAGGCAAGCTTAACTGTCTTCACATTAGTGATACAATATGAAAAACCTTCTGACTTAAGATAGCATGTCATGCTCTGTTTCTGCAGTCAAACTGTCAAAAGGTTATTTCTATTAGATAATTTCCTTGAAAGAGTTATTTTTTATTTAGAAACAGACTTGTGAGATATGCTTAAAGTGCATACAGATAAAACCCCACAATTATCTGTGTGGAAAATGAAGACATACAGGAGACTCAGCACCAGGCCCCTTAGAGGAATGCCAATTGCCTTTATCCTGCCACAGTTCTGAGCTACGCAAGGGACTGAAATCACCTGTGATGTTCTCCAGGAAGCCACAGAGGCTCCTGTCATTTACAGCAGCCTACTATAAAGCTCCGCCAGCACAGGCAACCAGCCAAAGATTTTGTGATTGGCCAAACCAGCATGGGCTGAGCAGCACTAGATAAAGCTTGGCAGAACTGCTAGCAAGAGGCTGTGTGGAGGAGATAGAAGAAAAAACAGCTTACGCATTTGACCTAAGGGCAGAATCTCTGCCTCACACTAGAACTTACGTACAACTGGAAACCAGTAGTGAGTTCTGTGATGACAGAAAAAGCCAGCAATTAAGGATTTTATGGCACTTCAAGTAAACACAGAATATAAATATTTAGATATTACTTGTGTGCACTTTCATAAAGCAGGTCAAGTTACGATGTTCTGAACGCCACATACCACAGGTGAAAGATGAGAACATTTAGAACCTAAATAACTAATAAAACCATTTTACAAGTCTTCCACAACTGCTAAGGGTAGTATTTGCTTTACTATGATGATCCGGAGAGCACTTATAACGACTGTCTTTTCATGTTATTGCCTAACAGTGATCTCCTCGAAATCTCTGTTCTGGAACCAAATAAAACAATCTGACCTTCAGAAGTAATGCACACATGGAATTTTGAAGAGAAAGATTTCAGAGTTGCAGGCACTCCCCATTGTGCAAAGTAACCCCAGTTACTTAGTAGCATCAGTAGGGTGCTTGAAAGATAACATTAGACACTAGTGTTTTAAAATGTTGCTCCGATTTTATATATATATATTATTTTTTTTTTGATAAAAGATTTGTAACTTCCAAACTTTGACATTCCCTCATACTGCACCCGAGAAAGGAGCAGACCTTTCTACCCCTACTCTTTATCACCCGTAAAAGCCTCACCAAATTGGATTTCTCTGGCAAGAAAAAAGCAGTTGCAGCAGCCCTGGCACTCAGTCATGTCACACACTGAGAACGAGCAAGATTCCAAACACCACCTGATACATTTCCAGACTTACTGTGAAAAACACACTGAACTCGTATTCCTTTTGGTGTGTTCTGACCTGCTTCTTTATGATGCACACAACACAGGGATATTGACAGTCTATGGCTTTATATTGGTTCGAAATCAAATAACCGCGGTGATATCTTGCTCCTCTCGTAAAGGACTTCCGCCAATCCAGTCCTTGGCCGGGCACCCGGTTTACTGCATGTGAAGCATCACCCCTAAAGCCGAAAGCCGTCCCCCCCCTCAGCCCTTTACCACTGCTCCTCACTCGGACCCTGGATGGAGTCGTTATTTATTAACAGTTACGTAGCGGTTTCCTGCACTACTGAGAATTCCCGTTATTGATTCCTCGCGGTGACACCTTCGCGCCCCTTCCAGACACCCCGTCCGCCTGTGCGGGCCTGGAGCTCCGCTTGCACCCCAAAACTCCCAGCCCCGCGGTACGGGAGCGCCCGCCTCTGCGCGGCCGGGGCAGGCCCCGCATCTCTCTACCGCTGCGGCAGCCGGACGGAGGAGAACACCCTTCTCTTTGAGGGCAGCCAGCGGGAAAGCGAACCATGGTCCGGTGAGCGGCCGTGCCCTAGCGAAGCGGCTCTCGCTCCTCACGGAGGGACCGGGGGCAGGCGCCGCTCCTGAGATGAAGAGTGGGCTTTCACAGACTGGACGCGGTGTTTCGGCACTCCCCTGCCCGGGCCTTGCACTCGCCGCGCACCCTCCGGCTCCGATCCCCACGCCCGCTCGCCGACAACAGCGGCCGGAGGAGAGGAGCCTCGGCGAGGGGCGGCTCGAGCGGGAGCGGCGGCGCCCCCTGGCGGCCGCCCCCCAGTGGGGGGCGCTAGGGGCGGCTCCGCCGCATCGCGTCCCCCCGCGGTGCGGCCAGAGCTGTCGGCTGGGGTCCTTCCGCGCTGGCCGGGGGTGGAGCAGGCCTGGCCCGTGCGGGAGGAACTGCAGGAGCGGCCGCTGCTGCCCGCGGTATCTGACCCGACCTTCCGCCTCTTCTTCTCCGCCTCACGGCTCCTGCCCCCAGCGGCCCGGGAGGAACTGAACCATCGCTGCACAGGAAGTAGCGGCTGCGGGGAGCAGCGGTGGCGACAGCTGGGGCTGCCGCACTCAATGAGCGAGGCTCCTGCAGCCGCCCGCCCTGCTCGCCCCTTCCCCGCCTCCCGAGGGCAGCGGCGCCGAGCCAGCCCGCCGCCGCCGCCGGGGGGGCACCGCGGACAGCAGCAGGCGGAGGCGGGCAAGGCCTCCCGCCCCGGGGCTGGAGGCTGAGGTGGGCAGAGGCAGCTCCGGCTCTTCTCGAGGAGGCGGCGGCGAGGACTGCAGGTTGGTGCCGTTCCGCCGGCGAGGTGCGGGTGCCGGGCTGCGGGGGGAAGGCGGGCGGCGAACCTTGCCCGTGCCGTGCCGGCCCCCCCGTGTCCGGGGCAGCGCCTCCCTCCTCGGCGCTCCCCTGTGCGGGCGGCGGTGGTAGGTCCGCCGGGCATCCCCTTCAGAAGGCCCCAGCGCACCGCTGCCCGGTGCGGCGGCACTGGAGGAGCCGCGCCGGGCCCGGCTCGGCTCGGTCCGTTGGCCACGGTGCCGGTGCCGCCGGCACTGCAGCCCTTTGTGCGCCGGCTGGGCCAGGCGGCGGCGGGTACCGGGGCGGGGGAGGTGGCGGCGGTGCGGGGATGGGCACAGTGGTCCCGCCGGCGCGGCCGGGCCCCGGCTGGAATGCAGCCTGCACTGCCGGGGGGAGATGGACATTCTCCGCGGAGTGCGGAGGGACGGAGGCGCTGGCTGGCGGCTCGCCGCTGGGAGGATGGCAGCTGGGCTCTGCGCCGAGCGCGAGGGGAGGGTTAGAAGGAGGATGGGCGGAAAGTGGGAGAGTGGTTGGAAACAAGAAAGAAACAAAAAAAATAATAGACGGAAAGCCCTTTTCCAAAGGGCCGGGCTGTACCCGAGTGCGCGGCGTGTGAGCGCAAAATGGAGAAGAACAATCCGTATTGATCTGTGAGTGGCAACCGAGTAGGATGCTGTTGTGAGTGGATTCTGTTGAGATGATGCTGATGAGTTCAATAAGCTGCTAACCTAACGTGTTGGCAGCTATATCGATGAGCACATTGATTGTCCCCTTATATTAAATAGACTGTATGCTAAGGGGAGTTTTGTGTTGAGACTTACATATTTGATGCCACATATGTACGTGTTTTTTGCTCTTTGTGTTTTGCTCTTTGAATTTTCATCTCCCCTCCTCGATCAGGGAGAGAGTGAGTGTGAAACAAGAAAGAAAAGTGGCAGAGTTTGCAGCTCCTTTTTCAAAGCGATAATAATCTCATTAGCTCATCATGTCATCAAACTCATTAATTTCAAGTCCAGAATAAACTTCATGGCCTTTCCCCACTCTCCTGCTCTAAGGGAGGTGGGCTGGAGTCCAATAATACATATTTGCCATTAGTGACTTGCTGATACGTACAAGCATGTTTGGGAGTGAATTGGTGAACTCTCCACTTGTCTTCGCAGTGTTTCTTTTGCGGCGATGGTATTCATTCAAGAGTCTTTGCTTGAACTGCGGCTCCTTTGGGTGAAGTTCAACATAATCACAGATAGGGGCGTTCATTTATTTTTTCCCCATGCAAACCCAGATGGTCTCCATTCATTTTTCTATCAAGACCACAGCTGTATACAAGATGATTAAGTTACATGGAGGTTTTTTTGTTGTAACCTGCAGTGAACTTGCTTTGCTGTAGTGAGTGTTGGACTGTTAGAGTTCCTTGTTCTGGCCCTTGGAGTCTAAATGTAAATGTTCTTATCTTTTCCTGTAACTTTCAGAACAGCCTTGCTTTTGGTTCAGTTCTGTATGCTCTGGTCTTATTACCCTTCACATCTGTTGTTACTGAGTCTTTGAAATTACAATTATGTGCATTACATTTCAGTATCTTTTCTTCAGCTTTTTTTTAAGGGCAGCGTTATGTATTCTAAGAAAGTCTCATTATCTCTTTCTCTCTTAATTCCCACCTTCACCTCTCCATCCTTCTGCATGCACTTAATTGGAGAAAGCAGGGTAGAGAACAGTTGGTCTCCAAATATAGCTTAAGTTCAACAAGCACAGGAAAACCACCTGACCAGCTTGTCCCTGCTGAGCATGATTAAAATGGCAGGACTGCTTATCAAAACTTCGTGCTGCAGTTCAACAACACATGGAAGATAGCTCAGGTGAGGGTGTGCGGGCTGTGCCTAACAAGGAGTGAAATCAGAATGGGCTTGAGTTGAGGTAATGCTGGACAGAAGTAAGGATGCTGTTTCTTCTTCCCTGTGTGATTTCTTTTCAGAGGTGCATTAACAAACAGGACAAATTCCACTTACAGGGAACTCTCTCCCAGCATCAAGTGTATGTTCTTTTCCCAACCAGAGCCAAAGATTTCTGCTCTGTGTTAATCTTCTTACAAAATGAAACTATTGCATAGCCCTGTGCTAGGTTCTTGAGTTGGCTTTTTTTTTTTCTGCCTCTGTTTTCAGAAAGATGCATTGTTTTCAGATCCTAAATGGTGTTTTGTTTACTTAGAAAACTATTACAGAATAATTGAATTTGAGGCTTGCATTTTGTGGGTGACTGGTGTGAATAAAGTGTTGGTGTTTAATGTAATAAGTTCACCTATACTAAATTTATGATTGCCATAAATTATGGTAGGCTGCTTCTATGCTTTCTGCAAATACAAAACCCTAAGAGAATGTTTGCATTCATAGAATCACAGAATGGTTTGGGTTGGAAGGCACCTTAAAAATAATCTAGTTCTACACCTCTGCCAGGGTTCATGACCACTAGACCAGGTTGCTCAAGGCCCCATCCAATTTGGCCTTGAAGACTTCCAGGGATGAGGCAGGAGCAGCTTCTCTGGGCAACCTATGCGGGTGCCTCTTAACCCTCACAGTAAAGAATTTCTTCATTATATCTAACCTAAATCTACCCTTCTGTCAGGATGAAGCCATTCCCTCTTGTTCTGTCCCTACGTGCCCTTGTAAAAAGTCCCTCTCCAGATTTCTTGTAGGCCCCCTTTAGGTACTGGAAGCTGCTCTAAGATCTTGCTGGAGCCTTCTCTTCTCCAGGCTGAACAACCCCAGCTCTGTCAGCCTGTCTCCATAGCAGAGGTGCTCCAGCCCCCTGAGCATCTTTGTGGCCTTCTCTGGACTTGCTCCAGCAGGTTCATGTACCTCTTGTGTTGGGGGTCCCAGAGCTGAACGCAGTACTGCAGGTGTGGTCTTACAAGAGCAGAGTAGAGGGGCAGAATCACATCCTTTGACCTTCTGGTCACACTTCTTTTGATGCAGCCCAGCATCAGTCTTGCTCCTCTAGCTTGTGAGAACATAATTCTTGATAGGAGTGGCCAAGGTACTGACCAAGAAATGTAGCTGTCATCTGTAAAGGCTAAAAATGTTCTGTTCTTTCAATATTCTTTTTTTTTTTTTAGTTTTCATACGGAGTGTTGGTGCATGCCTGTTAACTCTGTTTATAGTAGTGCCTGAACAAAGAACCAGTGGCTAGATAGTTGCTATCTTGAGTATTGCGAGATAAAGAGCAAAAGAAATGACAAAAAGCAAAGTGAACCCAGAAAGTACCTGTATCTCAGGCTGTTCCATTACCTTCTGGTGATGAACCACTAGTAATAAGGATTGTCTGTCTATGCTTGTGTTTCAGGCTAATACCAGGGAACTTTTGCTTGTGGGTAGCTCTTAATAAGGAATTGATACAATCTTTGTAAGCAAGACTGCAAGGAAGGGAATCGAGAGGCATTAGAAGGCATTATCCAAATATTTTGTTTACCTATGATACTAACCAACATAACATGAAAAAAAGAATCACTAATGCCAAGGCCTCTGCTGTGTGCTTGGTGAACATACTCTTACATGTGTAAGTTATGTGAAAATCAGTTTGCCAGCTGATGCATAATCATGTCAGGATTCCAGGAGTGAGTTACCACCTAAATTGGGGGCCAGTTATCACTAGGACACAGGCTCTTACAGGTATAACCAATATATTCTAAGGAGTGTTTAATTTGCTGGAGCACCAAACTACTGATCTCTGCTTCCTGTTTTGTTTTATTGTAGGAGTCCAAATTTCAAATTGGTTAAAAAGGAAGCAAACCCTTGTTTGCTTTTTTTTTTTTTTTTTTTTAATGCTGCTAAAATCAGTGAATACTTACTATTGATGTGTAAAATTTCATTGTGCCTCTGAGCTTTGACACGTTTAGGAGGGTGCAGGACATGATAGTGTTGAGAACCTGGGCGTTTAGAGCTATTACACATATGTCACAGCAAAAATGAAAGAAATGCTTGTCTCTTTTGTAAAGACCAGTCTAGGAGTGTTACTTTTGGATCTGGTCCTTCACAACAACACCTCCTTCTGTTGTGTCTTTATCTGTGGCTGTCTAACCTTGCATGGAACAGACAGCATAACTGTGCAGTTTAGGAGATGGGACATCCATCTTGGGAAGCAGAGACTTGGGTTCTTGTCCTCTACCAAACAGGTATTCAGTGCTGTAAAAAGGAACCAAGTACCACAGCAGCTTTTCTTTTGTCTGTAGACCCATGCAAAACCCAAACAGTTTTAGGAGGAGAGTGTGGTGACTGGCTGTGCCAGGGTACCCTCGCACTTTACCAAGGAAGTCCTGGGTGGAGGTTATGATACCTGCTAGGGAAAAGGCAAGGAAAGCTGTATAGAAAATATGCACAGATCAAACTATGAAAGGATGCTGCCTGTCAGACTAATGTTCAAGGGAGTCAATCAGTGCCTTTCTGCTTCATGCTGGTGTTTTATGAGGGGCTCAATATAGTCTTGGCACCCTGAACTTCCCCCTAAAGTTGTTGATCTCTGTGAGACATAAACTGAGGAAAAGCTGGGATTGATGGTACATCTCCTTGCTGTGTGCTAACGGCCAAATAGCCAGGTGCTTGTGTTGCTTTTTTGTCCTCCCTGCCTTCTCCCCACCCCCTTTGCTTATTCTCAGGCATGCAATGTCCTTCATGTATTTCATAGGGAGAGTGGGAAGCTCCTGCTTCCCCTGGGATTTGGGGAACCTGGGACCTAGGCTTTGTGGGGCTTGGTACTGCAATGCTGCATTTTTTGTGCATCCATTGGTGCCAGTTTCTTGGTGGAGAGCTAAGATGAAATAAAGAGAAGGAACTTTCTGTCGTATCTCTGTTAGGGAATAAAAGCTGGTGTACTGACTAGTCCTAATGCTGTTGTTTATCTTGCAGTAGTATCAATTATGTGGTGTTTGCTTTCCAAACAAAAGATGTGGTCTGTGTCCCAAAGAGCTTAAAGAGCCTTTGAAGCTTTGTGTAGTGGAAATGTTAGTTCTCTCAGCCAGATCCGTCTTCACTGAGGGTGCATCCTTGTTGCGTAATTGTGACTATTGCTGTAGTTTGAGACTGCTCAGAAAAAAAGAAAATGCTTATCCTTGGAGTAGATGTTGAGCTATTTATGTTTTATGAGAATGAAAGGGCGTATAAATTCCTTGTACATTTGGAGTGAAGTGGTAGAAGTTTTCCTTTCAGAAGAGGTAGATCCATGTATACAGCAGTCACTTAAAATCCAGCAGCGCCTCCTGTGTAGCTGCATATTCGTGGGGAAAAAGTAAAAGCAAACCTAATCAAAATCTTTACAATGTTTCTGCATCAGTGTTAAGAGCTCTTTAATAGTCAGGCATAAGCAGTACGACATTGGGCTCTTTCTGTGTGTAGTGCCTCTTCTCCATGCAGACAGACTTTCTCATTTGCTGTAAAGGAAATGGGATTTCAGTGAAATTTTTAGTTTCTTTTTTTCCCCCCTGTTGTTGCTCTTGTGTGTTAGCATTACTTAGGTAATTATAGTGTGCTGGTTGGGAGTGCTGACAGCTGAACTGAGTTCTTCGTCAAAAATGCAATGTTTCCTGTAATTAAGAGGGACTAGAAACAACACCTGAATCTATTAATTAAATAGTCAAAGTTAATGGCAATGTAGGAAATACTAACAAGCAAAACAATATGCATTTCTGAATAAAGTGTTGCCCAAAGCAAATGAGCTATTGGGAAGCTTTTTTGTGAGGGGAAAATAATCTATTTGTGCTGAAGCTGTCACACATGCATGGTCGTGCAGAATTCATGTCAGATCTTTCCAAATTCTGTGGTACTCAGAATAATAACCACTGTTTCTTCTTCAAAGCTCTTCAGAGATGTTAAATCATCCTTGTGACAACCCTATGGAATGGGTATTGTAATGTTTTGTGGATGGCAAAACAATTAATTGGCATTGTTTCCAGCTGTACTGTGAAAACTGGATTTTCAAAGTACCTGCAACTTGGCCTGCTGCTAAAACTTGTGGCTGTGTGAGTAAGCGGTGGGTGAGCATGTCTTTCCGCCTCTTCTGCTAACTGTGGTTTGCTGATGAAAATATTAGGCAGATGCAGTGGTTGTCACTGTGTAGGTGAGTACGTCAGGCTGGACCCTATGCGTCCTCATAAAGGATGAACTTAGCTTGTTCTGAATTATTCTGCTCATGTTACAGGCATCACTTCTTGGAGAAGAGATATGCAGAGCTATTGACTGTGCCTTTATGTGTCTTTAAAGTCTGGCCACATGGGAAAGTTGGGTTGTTTCACTGACTTCAGAGCACAAGTTTGTTCATTTTGGGGATGAAGTCCTGGTCAAACTCTTCCAGCTGGGCTCTTGCCAAGCTGGTCTTGTTCAGGGTTACAAGTTGCCTTGAGACTGGACTCCTAACTCCTTTTGATCTGACAAATCTGCAGACCCAGCTATTTCTTTTGATGTGTGAACATCAGCACTATCTGCAAGCTGAAGGAGGTCTGGATAACCAGGATGTAAGTTCCTGTTAGGGCCAGACCAGCATCACAGCTTTTCTGAGGAGCCTGGCTTTGATTGCTGAGATATGTATGTCTTTTCTGTTCCACCAGCTCTGCTGGCTGCCCTTCCAGGAGTTATAAATGCCACAGCAGATGGCTTGGGGAGGCAGTGTCTGTAATTACTGTTGCAAGACTTGCCTAAGCTTGACTCTGTACAAAGAAAGCTTTTTTACCCCTAAAGATTTGAAGTTGTTGGTACTTCAAATGCAGATTCGGTCTTTTCAGGAGAATGCGATGGTGGAAATGTGTGCATTATATACTGGTTCAAAATCAACCTTTCTTTTAACATAATTCATATGATGGTTTAGTGTTACCAGTTTTCAGTCTTCTCCTGCTGGGTTGGCTTTCAGGTTCCTTGTAGTAGTAAAGGCTAGACTGCTTATGGACCCAAATTTTGAGAACGGCTGCCACACCATTAAATAACACAGCTATAATCAGCTTATTTGATAAAGGTGGGTTTTTAAACCCATTAGCCTCACTGGTAGCCTTCCATCAGGTTTCAGTATGAATGTTGCTTCTCCTTCTGACTGAGCAGAGACACATGGCTATATGGTAGATATACGCAAATTTAATGCCTAATGCAAGCGTTCATCTCCCAGATGCAGTTGTGATTGATTGATCCAACATTATGCTGCACAGTGTGTACTTTTATGTGGGTATCCTTGCTCCAAATGCCTTGCTGCAGTCTTGGGATCCCTACCAGTGTGTCTGAGCTGAACTTCTCTCACCTCCAGTTGGTGCCTGTGGCCTTTGCATTATTAACCATATAGCCAGCCTCTGCTTTAAGTTTGAGTTGTGAGAGGGCTGAAACCAAAGGGAAAGGAAGGTTTTAATTTCTTGAGGTCAGTGAAGATGCCATCACCCAAACCACCCAGGCCTGCTGAGCAGTGGGCTTCTGGTGGTCACAGCAGAGAGGGACACCTTCAAACAGCTTCCTGGGGTTGCTCAGAGGGTTGGAGCCCTTCTCTTCCCAGGGAGGATGAGTCTGTCCTCTCTATTTCAAGGCTTTATTTTTTTTCTAAATTCACTTTTCCTGTAATATACCTTTAGTTAAAATTACAAGCAGCTGTGGGAAATTGGGCCAGATCCCCGATCCTTACTGATTACTGGCACCCCAATTTTCAGTGAAATATTCCCATCACTTGGGTCATAGGATTGATTCATATAGGTTGGTTCATTTTAGTTTGTGTTTTGAAGTTTTTATCTTGTCTTTTGCTTTACTGGCCAACCCATGTCAGTGGGACAGTGCCATGCCTTTTAGCAGCCTCTGCTCATAACTAACTCTTCTGAAACTTGTAAATGTTTTTCATGTTGAATTTATGTATGGTGCCACTGTTATCTGTGGAGAACTACTTGAATATAGCTGTTTCATACAGATCTAGCACTGTGGCAAGGATGGTTACACGCCCTCTCTTAAGAATTGAGATGGAGTAATCGGAAATATGATGTACTGTGAGTAGTGCCGTTTGCTTTTTGTCCTTTCAATGTGTACTGGTTTTGATGGTGGAAACTGACCTGACTAGCTTAACTCTCCAGCTGTGTTTTTTCCCCAACATCTTTCTGTGATGGCGTGAGACCTATCACTGTGAAATGCTGCTGGATTCCTTTCAGGCTTTCTTGTCCAAGTATTCACCAGAAAACACTCAACAAGCCCCCTCCCTCCGCCTGCTCTGAAAGGACTGAGTTTGCATTCATTTCCTAATGTTACAGTAGTGTGTCTTAAGCTGAACTCTTAAGACAGCTGTGCTTCTCCTATCTTGAGGAGTGCCTTGGCTGCAAATTGCTAGGTGCTGGGAGGTTAGGCGCAGTACGCTTGCCTTGGTTCTCTGTTCTTCCCTGGCCATTGTCTCCTTGCTGCTGCCAGGGACATGCAACGAGATGGGAGTGGATCTTGGTTCTGACCTGGTACAGACACGCTTGCTTGCAGCCTGGGTCCTGCTCAGCCCTGAAAAGGCATTCAGTCTTGGACTTGAAATGAAAACTGATTACAAATGGCATTGCTTCAGCTTGCCTGTTGCAGCTGTAGCTGTGGCTGGGGCATAACTAATGGGAAAGGGCTTTGCAGCATATATTCTTAGAATGAAGATATGTCCATTAAACATATATGTATGCTTATGCTGTTAGATGTATACTGCTAGCAAGCTCTCCTGTGTGCGGCTGTGCCTATAGCAAAGCCTGCTTGATGGTACTTTTGTTTTTCTTAATTTATAAGCTTTTGCTAGCAGCTTACCAATAAGGAAAACCTTTCCTGGCTGAAAACTTCCATTTCAATTTGTGTACTATAGGTTTTTTATGGTATACTCCAGTAGCCTGCTGGAGTAGTATGTTGGCTTTTCAGTAGCAATGTCATACTAGAGAAAGAGAGCTGACCAAAATAGAAGTGATATTAAAGGGAATTTTATGTAGTAGCTTGGAAAGCAGGTTTTGTAGTTTTCCAGGACCCAAAAGTATCATTAGCTTTACTGGAAAAAAAAGGGGTTTGCTGTTTGCCTGAAGAGCTGCCATTGACAGTGTCACCTTGGTTATATTTCGCAGTAAAAAACAGATAGTTGGTTTTCATCATCACTTAACCTGCTGCATGCAACCCACTATGAGCCTTACCTAATTCAGGTAATGTATTTTGCTGTACCTTTCTCTGCAGCAAAAGAACGTAACATCCTTTTATTTCCTTTCCTCTGTGTGTTCAAGTTTCTTCCTGAACAGCATGGGAACTAGTGGAGTAGTGGAGTACTCCTCTGTGAGAGCTTTTTGTCACAGAACAGATAAAACTGTCTGCTTATCTCCTATCTAGTTGGCTCCTTGCTCATCCCCAGTGCAATAGGAATATCAACACTGATAAATGTTGGCAGCATCTTTTCTAGTGGGACTGCAGTTTAGTCTGGAAGGGAGGAGTCTGCTTGCTGGTACTCTTAATCCCTCTCTTTGAATAAGATTAACCAGATTTTACAGACCAGCCTCAGTTTTTTGTGATATCATTGCCTACATTAATTTGTACCTCTGGATTTATGATGGAGCGTCTTCTTTAATACTACTCATTAGCACAGCTAGTTTGGCAAAACATCTAAAGGGAAAGCTAGCCCTAGGCTTGCCTGTATTCCTACTAAATACCTGTTTTGATAATAACCAAAAATGTAATGCTTCCACTCAGCAGTTTGCAGACTTCAATGTAAGTCAGTCTTAAGTGGTTGTGAAAAAAACCCCAAACCAATCAACCAAACTCCCCCAAAACCTCAACCTCAAACCTTTCCTCTGTCTGACCCCTAAAGTAAAAAGCAAGTTCACTAGGTGAGGATGTATGCACACTAGGCTGGGATACATACACGATCCTGCAGAATGGTTCTGCTGGGCATGAGCTGGGCTATGGCATGCTACTGAAAGCATCACCTTTTAACTTTTTCTGTGGACGAAGCTGTAAGAAAACTTGAGTGAAAAAATTCACATGTATGTCTAGAAAATATTACCAAAAGGAAGGGTTTACAGAATGAAAGTTTGTTTACATAGAGAATACCTGAAAGCTTGCTGCAGGAGAAGGGAATGAACTGCTCTCTGTGCCGGCTGTAGAGAGGACAAGTTATGGATTTAAGATGCAGAAGGAAGAGCTTGAAAGCTTTGGAAAAAAGCTTTCTGTTGCCAAATGGGAGTTGTGAAATTTCAGTTGCTGGAAAGAATTCAAAAAGAAAAGATCCTGGCAGATGCCTATGGGAAGGGTTGGGTTTTGGTGCTCCTGCACTGGGAACCAGAGTGCTGGTTTCCTGGTGGGAAATGCACCCTTACAAGATGTGGACAAGGGGCAGGGAGGATCCAGAGAACAGAAGTTCTGGCTGTCCTGCTTGTTCCTTCTGTTGCTGTGTAAAAAATGTGTGGGAGGTGGTTGGGGGGGCAAGTGGTCAAGATGAAAATAAGTTAAAGGTATAGGAGAGAAGCTTGGCTGTCAAATGTTGGAGACAGCTGGGTTAGGTGTCCTCTTGAAACCCTCTTCAGCTGCACACACTGCAATTTTGTTTTGGTAGAGACTCATGCTCCAAGCCTGCTCCACTCTGGAAGCCGTGCGTGCTGTGAATTCCAGCACAGGGCAGCGCTGCTCAATCTGTGCGTCAGACTGACCCCAGCAAGGATATATTGGTATTTTTGATTTTCTGACAAAGGGTCCTTTTAATTAGTGGCTGCTTCATATCTTCCTCTTTTAAGTGTGTGAAATAATGCGCTTGTGGTGAATTCATTTCCATGTGCGTTCCATGCAGAAGGTGGAGCAAAGCCTTGAAGATGTTTACCTTAGAGATCAGCCCCAAAACTGAAGCCTGAACCCAGCTGCTGGAAAGAGCATGGTGCCTGTTCCTTTGGTTTGCTATTTTTTCAGCCATTTGGCTCTTGGTGAATTTCTGTGGCAGAGAATTAATTCCTGATGATCAGCCAAAGTACCTTAGAGTCGCCCTGGCCAGAAGCAGTAGCTACCAGCAATGTGTGGCGGGCACTAAACAAAAGCTGAAAGGCTGGCTAAACCTCATTCAGAGGCTAGTTGGTGTGTGCCCACAGAATTTAAATGCAAGTGCTGGCTCTTTCTCCAACAGAGGACTGCTTGCCTTTTTGGTATTGCAGCCATTGCACGAAGCTGGTGGGTGCTGAAGTAGTTTTGCAGAATGATAAGGAATGAATTAAAATCTGAGTCAAGTTCCTGGCTCCCTGTACTGGCAAACGCTTCGCTAGCAAGTATTAGAGGCGAAGTACCAGAAAATTTATGGGCTGTGATGGTCTGTCACTCTGTATGAACAGAAAAGAAATACCATTCAGCTTCCTGAAATGTTTTCTTCTATGCGTAGTATGCCTGAAATGGTTTGGCAGGACATATGGTTTTTGCATGTTGGTAAAGCACAGGTGATCTAGAATGCTCCACACAAGGAACTTCTTGTTCTTTGAGTTCTCTTCCCAGCAATGGACAGTGAGTAAACTTGGCAGTGCTGAGCTGTCATTATCTTTCTCTGAAAAACTCATCAAAAGTGTATATATATTTAATATAAATGAGACACAACTTGTTTCCTTATGACCACAGGGAACTTTGGTCTTCCTCTCGCTATGGAGCATGTGCCTAGGTAGGAGAGACAGAGCTAAGATAACTTGAACCTCTATTGAATGACTCAGTAGCTGTTGGTGGAATTTGTAATGCTCTGCTTTTTAAAATGCCATATGCTCTTATGAAAGGGGAGCCCTGCTGCGTTTCTTCCTTAATTCCAGAGCACTGTGGAAGTAGGATTCTGTGTGTTGGAATTATTTTGGATGCTATTGTTTGGTAAATGGCCCTTATATCTTGGAAGACTCCATCTTTTGTAGTTAATGTAGTGTTTGGAGTTCCCGAATCTGGTGGAATTACTTATACAACAGAGGGTATAAACAGCAGAAAGCCAGTACCTGCGCTTTCAATATGCGTGTGCTCTGGGTAGCCTGTGAGTCCTCATTAGCTATGTGCTTCTAAACCAGAGAATAATTGTTACACAAATTAAAAACACACTGCGCTGATACAGATTCTCTCCGCATGGGTGTCTGACAGCAGCTTTGTTTAACAAGTTCTAGTGGTGCCAAGCGCATGCAACTTGGTTACAAAGCAGGAATTTTTTTTTTCTCCGCCGTGTTTTTTGCAGGAAACTTCAGCTTGCACATACTCTCTAGAAGAGGGTGGATCTTCTCAGGCAGGTGAATTTGTGCATCTTCAACTTAATCTTGATCTCTCGGTGCAATTTTCTTTCTCACGTCCTCCTTCTCTTCCTCGTTTAATCCCACTCATTGTGTGGTTTGTCAGGGCTCTTTTTAAGCATTTGATTCAGTTGCCAAATTACAGTAATGAGCAGGTAAATTTAATGCTGCGTTGGATGAGAGATGAAGTAATTGTACTAGCAACACTTAGTCTTTGTGTATTCCATTTTTGTATTTCCAGTGTAATTGGATCAGGTTTTCTTTATTGTACATCTAACCTTTTTTTTTCTATACTAGATGTACTGGGGAAGGGAGGGGAAAGAGGAGAGGCGTGAAGGGCATGAAAAGAGCCTTCAACTATTCCTAGGTTTCCTTGGATTTCTGTTTGTTTAAGCACAAACATAAATAAAAAATAAATGTAAAAAAATAAATAAAATATATAAATATTAAAAATATACAAAAAATATAAAA
>WYDI02011785.1:0-29698 GCA_009867235.2 Psittacus erithacus
TGGAAGGTGTCCCTGCCTGTGGCAGGGGTTGGAGCTGGAGGAGCCTTAAGGTCCCGTCCAGCCCAAACCATTCTATGATTCTATTATACTATTTCCCTCCCAAGCTCACACACATCCATCTCTAACGTATGAGGCTGTCTAATCTTCCCCTGAGTTACTGCCTGACTACCCCTTCCTTCAGGGAGCTCTTCTATCATTCCTTTGCTTTCACCATCTGCAGGGGTTTTTGAGTTTCTCATTACCTGTACTGCATCTCAGCAGCGGGCTTTTTCCTCCTCAGGAAGGAGGATGCTGGCTCACAGCACACCTCACATCTTGCTCTGCTGGAAAACACAGCATCTTTCCTCCTTACTCCATCCTTTCACACTCATTACACACTTTGCATCATATTAGGCAGGAGAATTCAAATCCCTCTCCTGCTCCAAATACACAAACCACACAGCATTCAAATCTGCTTTCTTGGAACGCCAATGAGAATCAGCACATTGAGTTCGGTGTTTGTCGTTCTGAGCAAAGTTTCACCAGTTCCAGCAACCTTAAAACCTCCAAAACTTTCCAACCACTTCTGTGTCTAAGCATGTAAAAACTAAACCGGACAACGGCCTCTTATCTTGCTTTGACATCGAGATGAAAACAAGGGATCAAGGTTGAGGATTTATCACCTTAAAAGAACAGGACAAGAGATGAATAACACACAACGATGCATCTTTTTCTGTTATTTTATTGATTATTAGTGAAGAAAACCTTAGATTTCATCTTTCTGATGTGTTACAATTGCTTTCTGTGGCGGGTGGACGGCCCCGACTCCTTATTTTAAAGGCTAAATAATACCTCCCGATTGCATGATTAACTTCGACACTTTAAGTTCTCATATGGTATTGCTTTCTCCCTCTGGGTATAGAAAATGGTCCATGAAGTCCATGTTTTGTTTTTCCAGGATCAACTGTTATTCTATCTACTGGTTTAAGATACATTCAAATAAAAAGATACTTAAATTTACTTGCAATAAGTGCACACATACAACAGCAGAGAGAGCTGATGACAGTTTACTGAAACACAGTAAGTTCATAGAATAAATAGAAGTCTTCAAACACATGCAGAAACTGCCCCATGTGTTTTTCCTTTCTCAAACATACCCTTTAGTGTCCATAGCACTACTGCAGTAACTACTTCATTCAGAAACCAAACCCACCCACCTACCTCTCATCACGGAGACTAAAAGACAGTGTCATTTATACAAGAAGTGATCAGTGCTAATGATTTAGTAACAGTCTGGCACAAACAGTAATTCACGGCAAGCACGCGCAGTGGGATAACGGGAACAAACAGGGAGCTTGGTTTAGATGCCACAAGAAACGCAAGGAGAAAGTGGATGTTAAACCCTCTCCCTTCACTCCTCCCCATCTCCCTTCTGAACAAATGCTCTACAAACAAGCTCTCTCCGGTCTATTCAGTTTCAGGGCATTCCAGTTCTCTCTACAGGCAGAACTTTGGGAGAAACAGAGAAGAAACAACAGAAGCAAGGATCACCTGGGCTGTAACTAAAGGCTGCATGAGGCCGTTTGTTTCCCTTCTGATAAAGCAGGGGGTTATAGGTTTGGTATTGGGAGGTATTTTTTCAGTTTAAAAGACTGCAAAATAAAGTGCTTCCCACCTTTATCCCTCTGCTAAGGTCCAACTGGGCATGAAGGTTTCTCTGAAAACAGAGAATAGGTGGGGAATATTCTCACCCTGGAGACCAGCGGGCAACTGCGAGCTGCTCTTTCCAGCTTGTACCATCCCATAACTAAATGGGTTTTGTGGTTCTTTGCCAAGGTTTCAAGGACACCTTGTTCTGAGGCTGGTTTCGCTACATGCTCTTCTGTAACAGGCCTCTGTCAATCTGTTCCATAGCTCTGACTTGTAGGAAGTCATTGCTGCGTTTACCTCCCAAGTGGGGAAAGCTGTTCTCTTTGGGGACACTGAGAAAGCGTGTTTCAGAGGCAGCACCACACAGTAAAGCATTTCCTCCTCCACAATCCAGTGCAGCACTGAAAAACAAAACAAAAGCCAAAGCAGGAGTCACACGGAGTGTGTGCGTGCCACAAGAAACAGGCATATGTTGATGCTCCAGGTACCCAGCAGGCCTGTCGACCTCGACACACGGTTGCTTCAAGTTTCTCACCTTGGGGAAGAGGAGAAAACAGAACAGGAAAATGCAGTTCCATTCATTCAGGCATAATAGGCAGGCACTCCAGTAACTCAACTCATCTACAGAAGCAAAGTTAAAACTACCATGTCAAACTGAGTGCTTTTTGCTTTAACAAAGCACAAACGCTCCCATGCTTCAAGTGATGTACCGCGAGGTCTCATGTAACACATCCAATAGCTTCCCATGCACCTCTGACTCAAGTTAGGCTAGCTACAGGATTCACGTAGTCAAGTTATTTAGTGATGGTTTTATTCTTTTGTGGTTTTTTTTCAGTGCATCTTAGAAAACTTTTCAAAAGGTTAGTGAGTGACCTTTAATAACAGCAATCATAACACAGCGCCTCTGCACTCAACTGAGCAGTAAAATAACCCCATTAGTTACACCAGATCTGGTACCTATTTACACGTTTTATACAAAGTTTACACATTTCTCCCATTAGGCACGAAGTTGATTTGTCAAACTCAAGAGGCAATGAAGGGGTGGTGGGGAAAGGAAAAGGAGATCGGAGAAAGAATCGAGAGTACTTGTATTTATAAAGACGAGCTGTAAAAATGAAGTCCTTCACCGTAAGCTAGTTTGCTTCGGGAGCTTGGTTCCCATGAGGATCCCCGAAGTGAGAGATGTTGGGCCTTTCATCTGCATGCTGGAACCCACCATGGTGGGGAAGCTCCGATTCCTTCGGATGCCAGTGTTGAGCTGGATGCCTCCGATGGCACTGGTCACGGCAGGGCAGCCCAATGGGAGACCATCTGGTGCCAGGCCTCCAGGAACAAAGGCCCTCACTGGTCCTTGTGCCCCACAGAGAAGAGGTCCCTGGTCATCAGTTAAAGGAGGAGCTGATGTTTGCCCTGAACTCACAACTTTGGCAATACCAAACCTCTTGACTTTGTCCACGAGATTAAGGTTGGAAACAGACACGTCAGTCTGACTCTCACTGTTCCTGATGTTCTTTTTATTCCTCACCTCCTTCAAGATTGAGCTAGCAGGCTTCGAAGCCAAGAAGTTGTCGTAAGGTGGGCTGGTGCACTTGAACTCAAAAGATGGAGGGGAAGAAGAAGGTGTCTGCATAGGTGAGTTTGGAGGCGTGGAAGGAATGATGGCCATCTTAGGGATGTACGTGTTCAGGAGGGTGCCTTTGCTGGCTCTGTCCCAGCTCTGTGGATTGTACACTGCTGCCGAGATGCCCCTTTCCTTCAGCAGCCACACCAGCCCCAGAGACGTGCTCATCGTCGTCGTGGACTCCCGGAGGTTGGTGAAGGATTCGGCCAAGCTCAGGCGCCGCGGGGTGCAGGGGGTGGCCACCGGGGTGCCTTTCAAATTGCCAATGCTGCCACCAGCTGGAGTAGGTGCTGGGTTAAGGCTGAAAGCAAAGGAGCAGGCAAATTATTCTCTCCACTATGGAAGTAAAGCTTACTTTGCAAGCAAGACTGTGAACACCCAGCAGGGTCTTTTACCCATTTTGAAGGTGCCCACAAAACTGCCAGTTCCCAGCTCACCAGAAATGTGACAACTAGTGCAAAAGCATCATCTCTTACAACACACATCTCTGCACTTTGCACGCTTCACCACCCAGTCTCATGAGATTGATGCATTCCCCAGCACCCATCACATTTCTTCTGATAAACAAAGTGCCAGGTTCCTGATCAACACCTTTAGTTTTTCTTCCTGTTCTATTGGCTGTCACAACTCCCAGTTGCTTCCCTGAAACAAGGATACAGGGGAGACTTCACTAATGGTATAAGCAAGGCAGATTTACTTTCTGGTGTCACTGAGCACAGAGCTGCTAGTCTTTAGTGCTGCTGGTTCGTAGCAGAGACAGCAGCAAATGAGGAGGGGAACATACTTGCTACAGAAGCATCTGTAGCAAAGCTGTTGGAAGTTGGCACTGTCACCAACACATGCTTCTGTAAAGTCAAACCCTTCTTACGCTGAATTTATTTTCACTTAAGGGCAAGGGGATGGAGGGTCTGAGTTTGGATGGAGATGCACAATGGTGTGAATTATCTTCAGAGGTGATGAGAAAACCATCGTTGAGCTCTTTGTTATCTGGCCAGTGGGTAACTGACAGCAGCAAACCAAGCATGACAAAGAGGCACCCTACTGTTCATCTGGTAAAACATCCATTCTATAGTTTGAAACATTGCTAACTTGCTCCCCAATTCCAGTTCTTTCTTCTAAAAATAAACTACATACAGGCAGTGGACAAGAAAGTATTAAATAGGCAATAATCTGCGCATTCAGAACAAGTGACAGACATGAACTAGATGACCTTAAGGTCCTTTCCAACTCTAACTATTCTATGATATACTGATGTTTAGTGCTCTCTTAGGGCATTTTGTTTTCTTAAGCACAATACTGATAGTTATTAAGGGTTGGAATTTCTTGTATGATATCAAATTGCATTCATTCTGTGGCAATCACCCTCTCCCCAGAAGCTGCCCATGTGACTGAACAGAGACTCAATGCAACACCTACTTCCAAAGACATTCCAAGTCCTTTGTGCCAAGTCTGAGATCTCATGGACACTGAGGGTTGGGTGTCTCTGGCACTACAGTGTCATCCTTAAAAACCTTGCTCCTAATAGATAAAGTTAGCCACAGCATGTTTACCTATGGATAATCCCCACTCAATTTATGGAATTCCAAAGTACACCATTCATTGAATAAGGTGTGGTGTACTTGGTTATTTCAGAAACAAGGCATGTGGGACATCCACGACACTCTAAATTCATGTCTATTTATGAGAATCCCAAGGGTTCCATTCACCTTTAAAAGAAGCTTTCCAGTCGTGCCCAAATGATGGGTTTTGCCACATATGCACACATGAAAAATGTAATTCCACAGCAGTATTTCCTAGGGATAGATTTATCCCCTTTAACGTCATTTAAAGGCTCTTGAACAACGCAACACCTGATGCTAACAGACAATTCACTGACCTGAGAGCTCACCACTGCTCACAGAAGGAAATCTTCCCCTTTATCTTGCTAGGTTATCAAGTAGAAGACACTCAGCAAAGAGCCAGACAAAAGCCAAAGCCAGTGCAAGGGAGCAGGAAAACCAAGCAGCTGCGAGGGGAAGGAACAGGGGAAAGAATGGGATCTCCCCCTTTCAAGCAGAGCCATGCTGCTCGATTGGCTCAGCTGCAACATGCTACTTAAAGTTGGGTACCAAGAAATGCATCAAATAGCCACACTGAGACAATCTGGCTGGATTGCCATGTATAGAGAACACAGAGGCCAATGAATGAATTGCCTCCTTTTGGTCCATATGGCCAAATGAGACTGGAATTTGCAGTGTCATTCCACCTTATGTGAGTGAACTCTGTGAGGTTAGACACCCTGGAATGCTTTGAGCTGAGCCTTCTGATGAGCTTAGATCATCATCTAATGTACATAAAGCACTCCTTAATTAAGGAAATATCAAGTTGATGCTATGAAGCCCCAAGTCAAGTCTCCCCATGGACCAAGATTTAACCAACACAATCTCTACAATGATCTGGATCTTCTATCATAAGCAAGTGAAACTGCCAAAGGATTTTCACCCTGCAGCTGTGACTCAACACGAGGAATCCCATCTATTCCTCCCTGTAAACTGTAATGTAAAAATGTTTGAGAAAACACAGAAGTGTTGAAAAGCATGAGGGAGGGAAAAGGAAGAGAAAGAAAACTTGCTGCACGAACTGACCTTCTACAGAGTAGGACCAAATACATTTTGGAAACCCAGACACAGGGTGTTCATTATCAGGCTTCTATGATGTCCCAGCCACAAGATTAAAACTACAGCACTCCAGTGGCTTATTACCTCCATCAGCTTCATTCTGTCCAGCTCCAGATAACAGTAGCACAGATATTCAGATCAGCAGTTCTACTGCTTTGTCAGCACACAACACGCTACAGAGCAATTAAAAAGCCCCAGACCTCCCTGCTAGAAAGCAGCTGCTATGCAAGTGTTGCTTTTTTGTTTGTTTGATCATTCTGGCATTACTTTAACTGGGAAACAGTTTCCCCACTAAACTGACCAAGGCTGCAGAGCAGCCTGGACACAGACTGACAGACAGACTCAGACTGGCCTCAGCAACTCAGCACAGTGACAGTTTCAGAGTTAGACTGGGAAAAGAAACACATAAATGAGCACCTCATTTAGCGAGAGGAAATTTAGTCAGGTTAGAGCATCACCTGGGTTAGAGGCTAGGTAAAAACGCAACCAGGTAGGCAAACACCAAACCTCTTTGGGTTAGCTGGCGCCACGCACACTGGCATTCCTTGGACATGACCCTGCCAACACAGATGCTGCTGGCAGTGTTGCTCACCCCCTGCCACGCTGGATCATAGTGTGTGCCCTATCCCTCCTCTCAGCATAAGGAGACATAATGCAGTTTCCTCGTCCTCCTCACATGACCTGTGAAGAATTGTTTACAGTTGGTAAGGAGGAGCTCCTTAAACATGTCTGCTGAAAACATCACACTGCTTATTTCCCTCTCCTTCCTCCTGAATGAATGATGAACTTTGGTTTAACTAAGGCAGCTGAAAATACACTGAATTCAGCTGTCAGTATGGCTCCTTTGTTAGATTTAGTAACCAACGTAATCAAGGAGTTTATTATGACCATAATCAACAGCAGTTCAACAGTAACAAGAAAATTAAAACAGAACTACAGCCATTTAAAAGGATCTCGAGTAATAGTGTTGAGAAGGCAGAAAAGAATAAATTCAAACCACACAGGCCATGATTAACTACGTGCAAAAAAGGAAGCAGGAAAGTTACATCGACTCATCATTCAGTTCCTTTCCACCTCATGGGTTTTCATATTCAGTAATACCCTTACTTTTCACGCATCCCTTAGTCAGTGCCCATCTTGTGTCTGAACAAGTCTAGACACATCAGCTCTCAATGGGGACTCACACAACAGCACGCTCCTACATAGGAGCTGCAAGGGGCAGAGAAAGCAATGAGGCATTGTCTTTCTGAATGGATAAAACATCCTTTAAATACTGATTTGCTAAGAAAGGAAAGCTCCCTCTTTAGGTATGAAATTCACTCACTCCCTCTGGTTCTCACACCTTCAACTATAAGGCTATCCAATTGCCTTCTGTGGGCATGTACTGCCTATACATGCCAACTGCTGTTATTAAGCCAGTTCATTAGTTCAGTCTGGCCACTATGAACTCATTTCCAACAAATAACAGCAAGGAACAAAGCAGAAAACTCCCTAGTTTTGACTGAGGCATGTTTCCTTTTCCTCTCCTCACATACTTTCTGCCTTTCTTTACCTGAGCACCTCTTTTTCTTCTGCACCAAAGATTCAGATTTACCTCCTTGGAAAAAAAATTGCTCCTATTTTTTGTGAGACACCCCATTCTGAGCATTCACACAGGAGGACTACAACTAGTCTGGTATCAAGGGTCTGGTTTGGATATTGGAATCCAATTTCATTATTGAGCCTGCAATATTTTAACTAGAGACAACAAAAGTTAAGCTATTTTGCTTGGCTTTCTCAAACATTACACATGCCTCTGAGAAAATCAGGTTTTGAGGTAACACAAAATAGGAGAAATAAGCTGGGGAGTGTTGTAATTCACCTGCGGCTTTTGCTTATGCCGTTACTTTGCATTTGGTTAGAGGGAAAACTGATGGAGCTGAACGCTTTGCCATCATGGGAAACCCTTACCTTGGTGTGACTCGTGTGAGCTCATCGGAGGGGTGCAGAATGCGGCAGGTGGTGAAGGTGAAGGTGGAGTTGGTTTGTGACATGCACTTCCCAGGATGAGGTACTACATTAAAAAAAAGCAAATTCTTTGCATTTTACACAGAAAAGGGGAAAAACCAAACTTCCATGTGCTGGTAAGACAGATGCAAGAAGTGATGAGTTACCTCGGATGGATCAATGCCAGGAAAGTGAAATACACAAGTGCTACAGTATTCCAACAAACGCTTGTTCTCCAGAACAAACGCATCCAGGACTCCAAGGCCAGTGCTAAAAGGGTCTGCTGAAACTAGTCCATGACCACTAACACTGCAGGTAAGCCTTGCTCAAACCAGATTCAGGCAGTGCTTGAAGTGCTAGGCCTCATCTAAACTAGCAACTTGCACCAGTGGGAAGTTACAAGCAGCAATTTCTAGGACCAGCTCAGGAGCACCAAGATCTTCTGAATGCTTTTGCAATTCATCTTTTAGATTGATCCACAACAAGGTATCCCCATTACTTCTCAGTAGTGGATCCAGGTCGCTAATGGGAATATAGATTGTTGGGAGGGGAGGGGATGGACACATACTACTGTTTCTGTCTCTGCCTTTTCACATCCATAGGAAGGAAAGTGGTAGTTTTTTGGATCCACTACTGCCCATCTGTGACATTTCTCTTGTGCATGTGTTCAGGTTCTTTAAGGTCTGTCCTCAGCTGCATGACATAGCAGGGTTTGAATATTTATAAACAGTGTAGGAAATACTTTTCCCAACAAATGTGGCTGTAAAAATGCCACTCTCAGTCCATCAGTAATTTGGAAAAGAAGCAATATAGCTCCATTTGAAAAATGAAGGACTTAGGCCAATTTCCTTCTCCTTAGTAGAGATCCTTCTGTGGATATACTAACCTGCTACAGAAGGCAGCTGTGGCTATTGCAGAACAGCTACAAAATTTAAGAGCCATGCATCTGAAAAGCTGGTTGAAAAACCACCCAGAGTTAATATTCCATCAAAGATATCATGATTGCATAGGTTCCCTTACTTAGTAACCAAACTCAGCACTGGTCAAAAGACATGCACAATTAAAACCCGTGTGCAGCTCCCTCCTTCTCCATCCTACCCAACCCTTTGAGCCATTCCCTGATTAAGCCCCGTTTCAATATCACAGTACACAACTATTCAACACATTGCAAAGGACAGACAGACCGACCAACTAGACCAGACACCACCCTGAGCTTCCAGAGATGCTTAGCAGAAGCAGAGCAAGTCTTAATTGTGGCTGTGTTCCCTTTTTCACATAGAAAGTATCACAGCTCCGAAACAGCGTGTGCAACTAGGTACTCCTTTAAGACGACATCTAAGCAGTGTGTGAAGGGGAGGGCATGGGGAGTGTGAACGGTGGAAGCAGAGGTGGCTAAGCATAAAATGTGAGGCCATTTAGCACTGTAATGTACTGCTGTACATTAAAGAAGGGTATTTCTAAAAGCCTACTGGAGTGCTAGGTTAACACACTCAAATGTTAGCACAGCATGACATAATAACAAGCTCTACTTCACCTCCAGAGATGGTAATTATGCTGCTTCAGGAATCCAGTTGCTTTAGAGGTTAGTGTGAGCACTATAAAAGCTATTACAAGGGAGCACAGCCTAGCAATCATGATTCTCTCCATATTGTAGAGAGTTAAAATCTGGAGAAAGAGCTCAAATAGCTGGACATGAAAAGATTGGTTAATTGGAGAAAACAAAGGACTTCAACATAAATCAGGCAGAAACAAAGCAATTATCCCTGGATGATGAATAGAGAACAGAATAAAGCAATGCTGGTTTAAGATTGCAAGCTCAACCCAAAGCACACAGCTGGAACACAATAAGTGCATTTTCCCCATTTGTGATATCCATTGGGAATCCCCCCAGACTGGAAACAGGCACATTGAAAATACACAGCTGCGTTAGCAAAACCAAGACTCATTGCTCTTAATGAGTCAGCGATAGGAGAAGGCTGCTAAAAGTAGAGAAATCACTGATTGTAATAAGAGGAAATAAATCAAAGCTATTAAAAAAATCATCCATTTTCAATGAGGTATTCCACCCTCAAATACCACTAAAAAAGTCCTGTACCAGCTTCATCCTCCATGAGTCAACAATGGGGTGTATCACATTGCTGTAGCATTTTCCATCCTTTGGACACAATACAAAGAGAGCGAGTGAGAATCTGTGGCTGTAAATGAACAAAGTTTATAAAACAGAAGCGAAATGATTCATTCCTAACCTAGTAATTCACATAAGAATGGCCATCTCCTGAGTTGGTGTAAGGTTGTGAGGAAGTGATGCATGAGGTTATAGTAAGAGACTGTCATCACACGTACATACAGCAAAGTATTATTTTAAACATAAACATCTGCTCCAAGTGACTGTCTGAAACCAACTGTTTTATATGTTTTATTCTTTTTCAAAGCAGGAGTAGATTAACAACGAGGCTTTGTATCCGTATGAAAAAATCTGTACATAATTCAGTGTTTAACCAAATTTACAGAAACATCATTTCATTTCATCCATCAAGAAATCACAAATTAAACCCCTGGTGCCTTTTTCTCCTAAACACAATTCAAGCTAAACCTTAGACTGCTGCTGGACCTTGTTTTGTCTCTCAGTAATTAATGACTTTTTACCTTATTTTCTCAAACAATTTGTAGGCATTTTGGGACAAATGTAAAGCATTATAGCTGGAAGAGACTCTGCCCTGCAAGCCCACACACTGCTGTAAAAACATCATTGAAACCACCACAAAACCAAGCAGGTACCAGCCAAACTGAAGGAGGAGAGCTCCATCTTCTGGGAAAACAGAGCTTTCGCCACTCAAACACAAAGCAACAGAGCTATGTAAAACTCGGATGCAGCTGCAGTACTCCCGAGCTTATGGGCCATTCTGCTTGGGGCAAGGAGCAAAACAGGGGTGGTTAGGACACAATCACACGCTCAGGGAACCCTCAAAAGGCCATTCTATCTGGATTTTCAACCAACTGGTGCAGAGGAAGGTATAAAGTTATAAGAAGCAAACCAGCGGCCACAGAAAGGCATTAAGACAGAGTCTGAGGAAGATTTGGAAGAGGTAGCTACGCCAAAACACCATTAACTTTCACACCATTGGTTCCAAACTCAAAGTGGCTGTGCTGCTAGATGGACAGTGAGGAAGCAGGGAGCACAGAGCCATCAGTAAATCTTTGTGGTTCATATACACACCTGCTCTGGCAAACACAAACTGATTCAAAAATGAACTTTAAAACAAAAAAGATCAGAAAACTTCAGAGCCTGACTCGATCCACACTGGCACAGAGGTAATGTTTCAGCCCAGCTCTGAAACAAGCCACTCTGCTCATCAGGCCTTTGGCACGTTTTAAGAAAAGGAGAAACCCTGGTTCCCAGTGGCATCTAGGCATCTCTTCAGCACTGGCTGGCAAGGCAGGGATAGAATGCCAAGCAGGCTGTGGGAGTCCTCAGAGCAACAGATGGTATATAAAGCATTAGAAGTTTATTTTATTGCTGAACAGAAACAAGACCACCTCTGCCTGCTTTGGCAGAGGATAACCATTAAGAGGCACTTTCTTTCTCCAGTGTGAACATTTGGAATGCAAGCTACGGAATTGACTTTTGCCAGTCTATGCCACTAACTTCATTCTTGGGCAAGATGAAGTTCCTGAAAACTAGGTTACAGAACCTCATTAGGTTCCACAGGACAAGATAGCTGCTTCAGGTACTCTACATTTAGCAGAGTTCATCCCCTCTGGGTGTCCAGAAGCGAGAGTTCTGATACCCAGCGCTACAGAGAGCATACAGGGAATGCTGGAGCAGGATTTTCTTAGCTTTCCTCTGGCGACTGTCTCCTTCTCGTATGTTTAAAACCATGAAGCACCAATGTAAAAAGACTTCAAAGTATTCAATGTGGCTTCAACACGAGTTGATGCAGCCCAGGGTCCCCAGATTAAAACTGCAGCATTCTAAAAGCACGTACAGAAACTGCTGACAGACTCTTCTTAAAGAATTACTGTGAAATAGTCATGCTATTTGAAAATAAAATACATTTAAATATGCATCAAAACCTTCGTTCTAAGAGTTACAAGATTCATTGCTTTTCTGTACAATGGTAACCTCTTAAAAGCACGTATTTTAGCAATCCTGCTAGAAGCAACTCAAACATAAGACATTCATTATGTGGTTTGTGAGTTTAGGCACCTATTTGGAAAGATATCTATGTCATGGTTAAGGTCTAAACACGAGGCACAAGAGGGCTGACCTGGTAATGCTGTGCACACGTCTGTTCAAAGCAATCCATCAGTGGAACCAACAAACACAAGTAGTGAAAGACCAGCTCATGCACCCAAGGCCAGCATGCAATTAAGTGCACGCTGAATCAAGTGTAGCCCTTCCAACTTCAGAGTGAGCACATTCACAATGTTATTAAGTGCTCTGAACAGACTGGTTTTGGTTGGGTGCTTTCTTTTCAGTTAAGGGAAACCTAAAAGGCAATGAATTAACAAAAAAAAAGAACAAAACCCCCCCCAAACCAAACAACCCCTCCCCCAAACAGACTGTATTTTATAATATATGACAGTTTCTTTCAAATAATAAAAGAAATAAAATATTGAGGTTACAAAAACCTTGTTCTGTAAAACTGACTTGTCCTGGATGGTATTAACATGACTGGCATCCTACAGCTTCTCCACCATTCCAGCTATGGTTGCAGTTTACACAAGTGATATACAAATTTCAAGCTAATTCCTAGGTATGAGGCTAAAACTGTGATTCCAGAATTTTACCTACATTGCCAATTTATACATAGGGAACATGCTTAAAAACCTTGTCTGAGATAACTGGAGTCATCCCAGGCAAAATCACCAGTAACCAGGATATATCCTGTTAATAAATGACATGCATTCAAACTGTAATGGTAGAAGAAAATGGGAGAAGAAAATATCCTGTTAATAAATGACATGCATTCAAACTGTAATGGGAGAAGAAACTGGGGGGAAATACTAGTCTTTCTTGCCAGTCTAATACTAGTCCTTCTAATCACAGCACAGGACTACACTTAGTTTTCTACTCCAAAGAAAGAACTCTTCCAAATCATTACCCACAGATGTTTTGCTAACACGTTCTTAAAAGACTTCAAAGAACTGAGCTGTATCTATATCCTTGTCTATGTATAGTCCATGACTATAAGTTTCCAAATTTTCTACATGTTCCTGTGTTGAATATTTGTCCAATTAAAGAATTCTTCACCTGAATTGTAAACCAAACGGCTGCTTTTGCAGTTATTGTAACCTGAGTGCACGAAGGACTGCTTGCTCCCTTCCCCTCTGCAGCAACACATTTTAAAATGAACCACATCTTTCGTTGAACCTTTTATTCTGTAGTCTTTGATTATTTGTCCATGTTTCCTACATCTTCAGCTTTTCTAGCTGTTGTTATTCAGACTCTTCACGATCATAAACACATGGATAAACATCCAAAACTGTACACAACTCCTGCAGAGGCATGATGTATTTCCATATTAATATATAAAAAATAATATCATCGTTATTCCTGGGCAATAGATCTCATAGAATAAATAAAACCTTTGCCAATGTAAGGGTAAGTTGGAGTGTTCAAACGTTCAAGCATTGGAAGAGGCTGCCCAGGGAAGTGGCTGAGTCACCAACCCTGGAGGTATTTAAAAGATGTGGTGCTTACAGACATGGTTTAGTAGTGTATTTTCAGTGTTAAATAAATACTGGACTCAATGCTCTTAAGATTCTTTTAAGCTTAATGTTAACACAACTGACTGAAAAAAGTAGTTTACATTCACTAGTTGAAAGCAGTGATCTGCCATTTCAGTGTGAGCTGAGGATGCTCTACATTTCATGAAAGTAACAGAATTATTATTGTCTAGCCCTGAGACAATCTAATCTTCTAAAGACCAGCTAAATATGAAATTATCATTTATTCCAGAAAGGAGGGGGAAGGAAGTGTCTTCATTGAAAGTAGCTACACAGAAACAAAAAGTCTGAAGAAAAGGGAGTTCTGGTAGGTTTTTTATTCTGGACTAAATATAATCCTTCATAAGTAGCAAATCTCAATGAACACTAACACTCCTATATAGATCACTAGAACAGAAAAAAAAACCCCAAAACAGTGACAAGAAAAGAAACCACAAACTCTAGCCACATCTATAGTCTGAGAACCTGTAACCTTGTGCAATTGTAGACTGTAAATATCAGTTCAGAGAATCAAATAACTCGTGTGTCACTTAAAAATGTTTAAGTCTTCATGTGGCATAAATAGAAAGAATTTAATAGTGCTGTGGAGAGGGAATGAAGGAAATTACATTTGTCAAACGTCTGCATAAAAATATCCTTCTAATTATTTATCTCAAAGGGAATTTAAGAACAGGTCAGTGTATCTGAGGTAACTGAATTGAACTTGCACTTGGGGTCAAACTGAAACAGGGGAGATTGAGATGAGATCTCAGGCAGAAGCTCTTCCCTGTGTGGGTGCTGAGGCGCTGGCACAGGGTGCCCGGAGAAGCTGTGGCTGCCCCATCCCTGGCAGTGCTCAAGGCCAGGTTGGACACAGGGGCTTGGAGCAAGCTGCTCTAGTGGAAGGTGTCCCTGCCCGTGGCAGGGAATTGGAACTGGATGAGCTTTAAGGTCCTTTCCAACCCAAACCAGTCTGGGATTCTATTTCTTTGCTTGATTTTCAAGGCACTTCCATTTGTTTCAGCACAGGCAACCTAGATGAACCTTTTGTCATCATTTTGTCTTTGGTTTTTCCAAAAGTACAAAAATCTACAGCATAGCATCATGTCTTATGAACACTCAGAAGAATCTCTGCACTATAAACCTACAAAATATATATCATCTATGCATTATATACACTGAAAAGAGTGCAGTAAATACACATA
Source organism: Psittacus erithacus (assembly GCA_009867235.2). NCBI lineage: Eukaryota > Metazoa > Chordata > Aves > Psittaciformes > Psittacidae > Psittacus > Psittacus erithacus. Next base: position 14,808 of record WYDI02011785.1, read on the forward strand.
AAAGTTACATAAGTGCCAAACAAAGCATTGTGAACAAACCACTTCCTTTTAGCAGCCTTCTCTTATCAAAATAGAGTAAAACATCAACCACAGATGCTGTTAACTGAAAAAAAAAACCAAACCAAACCAAACCCTAAAAAGTCAAATTAAAAGATTATTAAAGAAAGGATTTTTGAGCCAATGTTAGAATGGTTATGTTCTGCACACATTAACGTGCAGATGCTACACACAAAGCAACACTATGGATGCTGTTCTGGACAGATGTGAGAATGGCCCAGAAATCCATATCCTGTAAAGATGTCAGTTTTACTGGACTTAATGAGTTTCCCTCACCAGACCCCTCATCATCGTCAGCCGTGGACTCCTGCATCTCCTCTGTGAAAGCCTGAGATTGGCGGGGGTTATTCTTGTTGTCTGAAACAGTCACTTGTGCTTGTGACCTCTCACCTGAGGTCTCTGTGTGCTGAACTGGCGTCGAGGTAGTTAGGCCCTTGTAAGAAATGTCACCTGTCTCATCTTCCTCATAGTCATTAAGGCAGTACACTTCATCCAGGTCTAGGTCCAAGGTCCTGAAGCCCTTAGTGACAACCCCAGGCCTCGGGTCCAGGATGCCGCCCAGATGAGGCTGAGCCAGCTGCTGCCAGTGGTGCAAAGTGGCAGAACCTTGAAATGGAACAAGACAGACAACCAAAATAAATCAGCCATCAATCCAGGACCTAAAAGGTAGAAAATCCCACTTTGCTCATCCAGAAGACCAAAGGATTGGGAGCTCCAAACCTTTACTGTTTCTGGCTTTAATATTTCTAGGAAGACATGCCGCAAGGCAAAAGTGTTCCACTTGCTCATCAGCACTTGCACATTAATAACAAATAAACCGATTGCATCAGCACTTAGATAGGCAAAGACTGGTGGTAAAATGTGGCATACTTATGCACATCCTCTCCCCATCAATATTCTCACCCCCCTAAATTCATAGGAGTAAGCACGAGCAGAAAGACTTTAACAGTTGATCTGAACACCATCACAGAAAGCTCTAAGAGGAACATATACCACATATTCCCACACTAAGAAAGATGCTGAAAACATGCCCAAATTTACTACTGGTGGCTAGGAGGACAGCAGTCACATAGATTGTACAGCGATTTCAGCTTCCTATGTTAGAAAGACACACAAACTTCAGGCACATGTAAGCAGATATCTCTGACCTATACATCAAGTCTATCTCTATCCGAGCCCCTGTGGTACAAGAACTCAACTACCATATAACTAAATACTACCATACCTGCAGCTTCATCCTTGGCAGAAAAATGTTTGGAGGAAAGAGGTGCATTTCACAGGGAAAAGCGTTCAATATTCAGCACTCAGTAAGAGACAGTAAGTCAGAAACAGCAATATATCAGATTAATTTTTCCTTATTAAAGATGGGCCCACTGAAATTAGGGGGGGGTTTATCCAGTTCCTCAAGTAGTAACTGAACACTGCTCACAAGGGCCTACATTATCCTATGTGCCCACCAATCACTACCTTGTGACTTAAAACTATACATCTCCAGTCCTATGACACAAAGAAAACACCTTTATTTCACTTCTACCAGTTCAAACCAGAGCAGTTTTTGGTATGTTGTTCTTGTCCCCCCTCCCCAAAGCAGAATACTGACTCATTCACCAAGGTGGCACACAAAGGTCTCACCAATATTCAAAAACCAAGAAAACTGAACTTGTTGCATGGTGTATGTAAGAATCTAAACCGCTGTAATAACTAGGGAAGGGAGGGCTCTTACCTACATCATTTTGCATCTGAGAAAAAAACATGGAATGAGAAAACCTGTCATTTCATAATAAACATATTGCATTGCAGGAAGCTTACTGTAAGTGGGGAATAAACAGGGAAAAAAAGTCTTTTGCATTATTTGGATCAGTGAGTAGCGTTTTAATTAAGCATTTATCACTTTCTGCAATCTGCAGTTTTGAACTCAGAATAAATGATCTGCTCTATCAGCTTGAATATTGACGCTACCTTACCCCTTTCCCTTTATGTAAAGTAAGTTTTGAGAGACTGAAGAGGTCTGGCACACTTGAGGCTCAAGAAGTAGAAACCATTACAACCCCAAAATAAATAACTGTAGGGAAGAGACATCCCCATAACTTGTATTTATTTCTGAACTGTCACAAAGGTCGAGGGTTTTGATTCTGTATGTGTAAAACATTCCAAAACGTGGAGAAGTGCCAGATATTGTCAAGCCTTAAGCAGGAAGTCATGTTTTGCTGTATGATGATACTCTCAACAATTAAAGATAGAGATCAAAATCTTTCTGTGATGCATCCATGTATAAATCCTGTTGCTGATTAATTTCCACATGCAAACTTCTGCAGATGTGATCTTTTTCACCTTCAAGCTCACCAAAACTTGTACTCAGAAAAAGCTCTGCAGAGTACAAGCATTTAATTAATAATATATTAAATCTTTCCCATAGAAAGAGATTCACCAGAACACCTGCATTTACAGTTCTATTGACATTACATGTTATTAGTTTCCTCTGGAAACTGGAAATCAAAGTGGGCTGAGTTTCATCACAAAAAGGGAGGTTACCTGAGTTTAATCTCGACCTCATAAAACGTGTGGGAGGAGGATTTAAGTTTGCCATACAGAAATTGACATGGCAGAAATCAGTGCAACAGCTGCCAGCTCCCTCAGGGTTATGAAAAAAACCCAAACCCAAACCAAAATTCAAAGCAAGCAAAAGTCGAATGAAGAGGGGGAATGCAACACCTGGGCCTATATTCTGTCCCAGGCTCCTACCAGACAGTTTTATACATTATGTTCTCCTGCGTGCGCAACAGTGGGCCTGCCAAGCTGAAGCAAGAAGAAATACAAAAGCAAAATAAGCATATGAACAAAGTAAATGAAATTTGGGGTTCTACTCCTGATACCTGCATGATCACACGGGGTCAGAGGAAGCCGAGGAATCTGTGGTGTGTTGCTGCCACAATTGCAATGAAGTGGGTAAAGACAATCAGTTCAAGGTTCTAGTTCTACAGGACACGGGGAGCGCTATTTTGTGCTTATGGCTGCAGCAGCACAGCTTAAAACCAAACCAAATTAAAATGTCTACTAGACTGTAACTGAAACAAGTCACATCCAGCAATCACTACTCGACTAAAAGAACGTATGTGATTGGAGGTATTTTTAAAGGCATAAAAGAAGATTCATTTCTCATTGCTGTCACCCTATTTATTTTACTGTGGGATTTCACAGATTGCTTTCAAGGATTAGAAGCCATTAACTGGAAATTCAGGATAGAAGTGATTTTTATTCCTTCCATTTTACAGCATAAGCACCCTTAGGAAAACAGTAATAGAAAAGGCACAGGTACTGACTGCAGCCTGCGGCTACAGCAGAGGATTCTGCCCCAGTAGTTTGAAAGTATTCATGAAGTTGAAAAAAACCCCATGAAAAATACCCAGGAATAAAACTAAGCTGAAATGTGGAACAGAACTGTAAACATGTATTTAATAAAAGGTAACAAACACTAAACGTATGAAACAGGCAGGCACAAACGTACTACAAATGAGATCTAGAGCTAACCATGAGAAGTACTTTAAAAGGTGTGATAATTTTAAGGACAAAAATGACCCAGTGAGAATGAACAAAACCAGGAAAAAAAAAAGCCCCAGACAGAGAGAAAGATGAGAATGACTTTAAGAGTTTATTGGAAGAAAAAAGCAGATATAATGGGATGGTGACAGAAATCTATTACAGTGGTAGCAACCAGTAACTGAAACAAAGCTGGATTATGCCTTCTCTCATGTGGTACAAGAACTTTTACGACCATTTAAAAAGCAGTCATGAAAACAAGCTATTAAAATCTGCTAAACAGTACGGACTTGTGCACTGTGCCTATGGTTTCATTTCAGTATGGAGATACAGCACATCACTTCAGGACACAAGAAGGGTGATTTTTGCTTCTGAGTATGTGCCATGCTAAATGCTCCTCATAAATGAAATAAATCTGTTCTCAAAGATGAACAAAAGGAACTTTTGCAGTTAAAACAAGCAGACAATCTAATGTAATGCGAGTGTTCTGTTAAAGGAAAAGGGAGGGAGAAACCAAAGCTAAATCATGTAAATACCAAATCTGTAAAGTACTATAGAAAACAGCTGCATTTAGTTTAAAAGCTGAAAGACTTTCACTCAGCAACAACCTGAAAGGACTGAAGAAAGCCAGGCAGACTATATTATATGTGCTGGGTCAGCTTTGTAAGACAGACTACAGAAATCCACTTTGAAATAAAGGTCTCGCCCTGAGTACCATCTACCTATATCTCCCCTTCTTCTGGGACAATATATAGGGGAAATTTGACTTTAAAAAACCCAAACTTATTTCACATATGAAACCCAAAGCCATAGAGACTTATGTATGGCCACTCAAACTGCCAATTGAAGTCCAGAGGTAAATTCTGAATCACAAAAATAGTTATATTGGACAAACTGGACAATTTGAAGTAGGTAAAGGTATTTCCAGACACTTACTTGCAGAACTGAGAGTTGATGAACAAATATTTCTACTGCTAAGATTTCAGATACTCAACAACTTTCCTTTCCTAAGTATGAAACAGCAACATTAAGATTTAGGTCAGGTGTGAAGCTGCACTGCATGTGTGGCCCGCAACATTTATTTCACTGGCTTGGCTGGAATTGTTTCCTAATTTTAAGGCTTGTGGAAAAACACAGTAGTTAGAAGATTTCAAACCAACAGCGTGGAGTACTGTCTCTAAAGTAAAAAGAATATGTATTGCAAAGATTTCCTGCTTTCTGGTGATGGATAAGAGACCACAAAGAGTCACTAAGAACAACAGATAAAGGCCGAGGCCCTTTGTTATCACCTTCTAGTGGTTTCACAATCTGAAGCTTTTCTGGCAGGTAGGAGCGAGTGCTGATAGACATTCCTGAATATCCAGTGAATTCGGAAAACCTCGAGTGAGTTCCCAGCGACATGATGCTCTCGGTGGGCGTAATGGAACCACTATGGAGTTCACCCTTCTCTGCCAGTTCCCGCAGCTTCCTTTCCTGCTCCTCTTCAAAGAACTTCCTCTCCGAGAGGTAATTCTCCCTCCTGAGGGACAGCCTACGAAGGGCAGTCTCTAGGTCACTGGAGCCTGGAGTCCCCGGAGTTCCAGGTTTCTTTATCCTGTCTTCATTTCTAAAAGGTAACAGGAGACACACACACCCCCCGAAAAAAAGAGGAGGGGAGGGAGAGAAAGAAATACTTAGAGATGCTTAAAACTTCCATATGATAAGTTTGAGACATTCACCAATACCGTTAAATTACTATGTCTGGGAACTTGCTACTTGTCTGGAGAGCTGAAAGGCAAACACCAATAAATTCTGTCTCTCATATTAAACCCAGTTCAAATCCTAGCTCCTCCCTGGAAACTCCTGGTTGGAAAAGCTGCACTTCCACCTCTGCTGAGGAAGCTTTGCAGTAGAAATGTCTACTTGTTGGGTTTGTGTAACCATAATACACACAAGTAAGCAGGTCACATCTTACAGCGCCAACACTGCAAGAATACCAGTACAAGTCACATGAGCATATTATGCTGACATATATAAATGAACATATATGTTCATTATGGTCACATATATGAACAGTATTAATTGTTTTGAGATATTAAGTAGTTTTTACTGGAAAATACATGCAGCATTGCGGGGAGCTGTACTGGGAGAAGAAACAAGTAGCTAGAAGAGCAAAGTTCTGATTGATTTCATTCGCAAGTTGTCATATTTGCTAACCTGCACATGCACACTATTTATTTGTTTAATTTTAGGATCAAAAGAGTTAGCAGCAGGTGAAATTTAGATCAGAACCCGCTGGCATGAAAGTAAAATGGTGCAAATATAATTTGGTTTAAATGCTGACCCACGGTTCCAAAGACAAAGGGTAGTTTTACATCAGAGATGCTGCAGCTCAGAACAGGCACGAGCTGCAGACACTGATACAGTACTTTCAAAAAGCCTTCCTTTCTAAATAAACTTGAGTGCTCAAGAACTATAAGCACAAAATAAATAACTTCTGAAGATGTATGTCACTGTGTTAACTCACAATGTAAGACAAAAAGAGGAGAACACTTTGCCTTTGTGCTATAAGCAAAGCAAAAGCAAAGTCCAGTGCTACAGTACTGACCCGTTGTCAGAGGATTCTGTCTCTAAGATGATGCTATTGGTCTTGTTGTCTATTGTAATGTTTGAGATGTCTCCCCCATAGAAACTGGAACGTGGAGTGCTGACACAGCTAGACATGACTGAGTTCATAGCAGAGGACTGGTTAGAGCCTGGGATATTCATTGGTGATGGAGTCATGGATCTCTGCTTGACAACTTGGTTGACATTTCTCACTGTCTCGAAGACGCGCTTCTGATGACTGTAAGACACAGACACAGTTAATGTTCACACAGTGCCTTCTTACCTTAAGAAGAAACAGAGGAACAGGTAACAGCTTGTTAATGACCCTTCCTATTCACACCTCCAACAACTACCCTGTTTTTATAGTTTCTGTAAAGTAGCATGCACAGGGCCTCATACTCGTTACACCATGTGGTCATCACATTCAATCCATCAACAAATACTTCCACCATCCTAGATTGTTTTAGACAAAATATTTTGAGAAGTATGTGCATAATTCTCAATTATGCTCAAATATTAACAAAAATTAAGTGAAAGGGCATTTCCATACACCAGCTACAAACACCTCAAGCCACTGCAAGAAAATAAGTTTTTAAAAACCAAAATTGTTCTCCATTCAATTCTTAACTATGAACTGGCTAAGCTATTTTAAAAGAGAACCTGAACTTACTCTACTGAGTACCTCTATGCTTGCAAGTCTTGTACCTTTCTTCTTTGAAACCAGCTTCCAACCCCCTTATAATAGACCAAGAATCTAGAGAAAGGCTGCCAAGGCTGGAAGACTAATTTCTGACCTACTTCTGCAGTTCATTTTTTATAACTGTTGTCCTGATATCATGACACTGTTCATCTGCTTCAAGATTAAGATCAGATGAACTTCAGCAGAAATTGCTTGACAAAATAAGCTTGCCCTACATCATGCTACAGAAGTGCCACTGCTGCTTTGTTTAATGGTTCAACAGTTGCTGAACACAAGAACAGCACACCCCTTCCAGCCTAAAGGTAACACTGCCAGGGTACCAACCAAGTACCAACCACTCTGAATCCCTTTCTGCACTGGTGTTCTCACTATAAAAACTGGATTAGATCAATAATTACCTGGTAACTTCGGTTATAAAACCTGAAGAGAGAACCTGAGGAATCGAACTCATCCCCTAATCATTAATTGAAGAAACTACACAAGAAAACCAACCTTTTCTCATTCTCAGCACTCAAAAAATAGGAGAAAAGCATAATAAGACAAAGCAAAACTCTATATATAATATATAGGCATTTTCTTTTGGTAGCTTTAGCAGAAAATATAACCACCCCAATAACCAGACAATTTATTTTGCTTTCTGCCATTTACATTCTGCCAGAAGTATTTCTTTACTAAATCCCTAGCTCAACTATTTTCTGCCTTTTGCTCTCTCATCAAACAATATTTAACTTCAGATATAATCAGGCAATAAGGAACCAATTCTTTCCAGCCATACGCAAAGTCAGGAGAGTCGGGTTCATCTAAATGCAGTTCTTTTCTCATTGACCCTTCTATCTCTGCTGCCAAAGAATCCTGTTAAAAATAAGCACAAAAGAGAAACAAATATCATAGTATTCATAGGTTGTCATTGCAGAAAGTAATAAATTACTTAAAATTATTAGCAACTAATAAGGTGTCATTGCTGAAAAAAAGAAACGTTTAAAAATGAAAATGGACTGTAAAGCTGGAAACTAATGGGTGCATCTAAATCACTGACAGATTGCAGCTTAGCTTCATACTGCCACAGCAGTTACCATCCAGAACCACATAACATTGTCATAACTCCTAAAATCACATCACAGCAACAACAGAACTCCGGTGCCCCAGCTTCCCAGACTGAATTCCCTACTCAGTAACATCCATCTTGCATGTATAAAGTTTTGTTTCATTAGTTTTCATTTACATTAAACAGAAAATAGGTTTCCCTTTCACAACATTATCCACCCAACCCACAAAAAAAGACAATGTTCTTAGCATAAAATATTCTATACTTCCCCCAAAAGGGTTAAAGGTGACAGGCTATCTATTTTCCACTACTGGTCAGTACGTTTTACTGCCTAAAGGTAGTCAGGTGCAAGATCTAAGTGTTAAACATTCATAAGTCTAAACCATCTTTGGTCCCATGATTCAGTATTTGAAAAGAACTTTAATACAAAACACACAAACCTATCTCAGAACAAGCAAAACTTTTACTGCTTTCAACTGTATTTGTGCAAGTGCTACTTGTATGATTAAACGCCTGTACTTCAACCTGGCCTGTGCTCAGTCGCAGAAGGCAACACAGAAAGGCAAGCTAACCCTTCGCTGATAATTCAGTTCTCGTGAGCTAATCTGTGCTGTTTCTCAGCAGTAAGAAGAGACATGGCTAAAGACCACAAGGGCCAGCTTCTACTGCTTGATTACATTAATGCAACTCAAAAGAAGCTTCACTGATGTCAGTACCCTCAGAAGTAAAGAAATTATTGTAGAGATACACAGGCAAGCAAAGCCAGGCACTGAGCTTACCTACATACTCTTATTCACTCTTTTTTGCTCCTTTGTTTGAGGGCACTGCATATTCCCCATGCTTTTAATGTCATGGGGATGCCATAATGTCACAATCAAATGAAACTACGTGAACAAAGTTGGTAAAACCAGTCACATTGCTGTAACTGATGTTGCCATAATACACATTAGCAACTAATATTCTTTTAAAGAACCACTGAATTTAGAGTGACCCTAAACCAAGAATATATGTGCAACCTACTCAAGTATTTAGGAACTAGAATATATATTGTAAGCGACTAGAAGAATGCCAAGGGTTTTTTTTAGGTCTGCTTACCATAGGGAAGAGACCGAGAGAGTGGTACCGACGTGATACTGCATTTGGCATAGTCTTGTTCCTAAGGTTTTTCAGCTCTTCTTGAGCCTCATGAAGCATTTCCATGCACTCTGCATACTTGTCTTCCAGCTCTCGCAACTGTAATGTATAGGAAACAGTCCAAGACCTTATGGGCTGCACTGTCATCAGAAAAAGCCTGCAAATTCTTTGGACAGTGGTAAAAGATAACAATGGTGTAGGGAACAATATTCCACTTTAAAGCTAGAGAACTCCAACAAGTGAGTATCACTGAAAATCATTAATAACATGGATTAGTAGTGGGAAGGGCGGGGTAGGGGGGAATGCACACGCATGATGAAACATGACCATGCTGTGGGAAAGAACCTCTTGCTCCATTTCCTACCCTAAGTATCTACATGAAACCACTGCCAAGAAGACACAGGTACAGTGCCTAACTGCTGTCATGACCACCACAGTGGCAAACAACATGGGAAAGGACAAGACATTACACATCGTTCCAAAGGACCCACGAATTTTAACACCTAAACAAACTTACATATATACATAGATATGTACACACATAAAATTCCAACCTAAGACTATGCTTTAATTTTTGCTTAACTTTCTCAGGAAACACATCTTAAGTAATGACTCTGTCTTCAGATGTCTGCGTCCCTTCATAGGTTTTGAGTTCATCAGCCATTTCAACCAAGTTTGGCAAAGGAGCAGAAGACTGAAATGCCACATTTCTACAAGTTTCTTAAAAATAAGCTACTTGGCTTAGAAACAGAGATCCTGTTAATGTCCTTCCTAAGAAGGGGATGGAGAAGCATGAGCTCAATCTTTGCAGAGCACCACAGATATAAAAGGCCCATCAGCAGGAAAAACATCTATGGGCATTTCCACCTTCAACACCAAGTAGTCCAAGTAGAAGACACTTCCTAAAGGGATCAAGCTTTACTCATTCTATTTTTGTCCATTTTGCTCATGTGAATGTAGCACCCAGAAAACAGCCAGCAATTCTGGACCACCTTTGGCTTATTAACTGAACAAATACAGTATGAATGAGTCCTTTCATGCTATCTCACTTCAAAATAGGCTTAAACTACAGGCCTAGAGAAGTCAGCCTCTAGAGGGGTTCCTATATAGCCCATAAGCCTCAGTTTATCAAACATGTGCCAACTGAAGGAGAGAACAGGAAGGAAAAAGTTTTGGACTCTACCAGAAACATAAATGTTCCTTCGTACCACATACATAGGCAAAACAATTTCACACTTCTTTAGCTTAGACTAAAACTCTTGTGGTAAAGTGAACAGCCATTGTCCTACTACTAAATTATTGTAATACTAAGTAATGTACTCACCTCTGCTGTGAGCTGTCTCTGGGCATCTTTAGCTGCTCCCAAATGCTGGACAAGTTCCTCATTTTCAACTGCACACTATGCCAAAAAATGTTAGAAACACATGTTAGAAACAGTGATGTTTTGTCCTGTGATCATGTTTGTATTCTATACTGCAGGTTAAGTAGGAAAAGTAAAGTAGCTTAGGTAGGAAAAATCTAACTTTTCTCAAGACCACCTCTGCAGCAATATTAGTCCACAGATTAGTTTAAAAACATTTAAAATGCTAACGGGAGAACATGCAGCATCAGTCTGTGCCCTGCTAAATGAACCTCCAATGAATCTAAAACAAACAAGGATGCGCCCACTGAAATACTTGCACTAACATTCTTATCTAACCAAAGTCACTAAGTTCAGTGCAGAATTTCACAGCTAACATTTAAAATACATTTAACAATTTTATTTCATATGTCATATATGAATCTTTCAATGAACTGATGTTTTCAAGTCAAGTATGCTAGATATTAACACCAAACAAGGTCACCCAGATAAAGAGGGTGGAAAATTTCCTTTAGGCTCTAGTATATAGAGGACAGTAATCTGTCTTTCAGCTACAACAGCAGCAAATCACAACAGGAGTCTTGCAACTGGATTCCTTACAGCTTTTGCCTTTTTCTGCAGATCAACTATCTGAGAGAGAAGGTGGGTGATTTCTTCTTGCTGTCGGGCAGCATCTTCGGTTTTCTTTGCTAACTCTTCAGAGATATTGGCAATCTGGATGTTTGCATCTCCTTTAAGATAAGTGATTACAGTTAACATCACAAAAGCAGAAAAGTAAGCAGAAAGATGTTCGTTGGAACATCCCATCATTCAGCAGAATTCTGCCCCAATACACAGCAAAGTATACTTGAAAGACAGCAAGTAGGACATGAAAACAGAAAGACACAAAGTGCTCATGCCGCAAAGGAGATCATACTTTCCCTTAACACTATCAGTGCAAAACTATTTTGCAACTGCAAAAGATATAGCTTACAATCAGGATTTTCTGCTGTGAAATTCCAGCCAAAAACTTCCTCCTCACCTTTTATATAAGGAAAATAAGTACCACAGCAAAACTATGACTGACTGATCTGACTCGTGTTTTGCTTTTTTGTTGGTGTCCCCATCCACCCCTTTTTCCCCTGAACTATCTAAAATGAGAAGTGAAAAGAAACGAGGACATACTTAGCTCTTTCACACAGTCATTGACAAGCTGTTGTTCTTTCTCTTCATAAGTAATTGTTTCAGTTTTCAGCTGACAAGCCTATTCAAGAAAGCCACATCAAATACGTGACATTAACACGTTTATTCTTTGCCAGTCTGCTGCTGCATTTCCATCTGCTTCAGAAATACAAACTTGTCTAATCACTCCTCCAGGAAGACAGTGAGAAACTGCAGGTTTTGCCTGACTGCCCTCCCTCATGCGCTGGAACAAGGGGGCAGGTGAACATTCAAGCAGAGACATCACTGCATGGAAAATCTTGCCTCATTACCACCATTCCCCACTAGATGTCACTTGTGTAGTTTGTGCTTAGAATGAAACAGCTGAACGTACCAAGAGCTGTATGCAGGGCTTGATCTGGTCACCTGCCTAGGTGGCATCATGAACTATTTGAATGCTTGGCTTAAATAACTAAATTAAACACATAGGCATTTAAAAATAATTCAGATAGTATTTGAGAAGTTCTGGCACTGTAACCATCTATTCCACATAAAACCTTAGTGCTACCTCCTTCCCTGAGCTGTCTTCTCTGCTCCAGCTCTAGGAGTGCCAAGAGGATTGTGCCTACACCCAGCTGGTTCTGTCTGGCACCATCTCAGTAGGCCCATGATCTATTCCCATTGCTAAGGGCACGCACAAACACCCACAGGCTGCACCTGTAGAGGACTGTGTAGCTCAAAGGGTTCAGATTTGGCTCCATCCTGTGCTTTAACTGGCACAAACTGCATCTCCCACATAGCAAGAGCTATGTGGGCTTCTCGTATTGGCTCCTGATGCAGTGGTTCTCTCAGTTCTAACTCTACCTTCATTATTCTGCTGCCTTCATATTTCTTTTGCTATAGTCTCCTACATGTTTGCAAAATGGTAACGTGATCCCAAAGCTTAAAAGTTGCATTGAAAATACAAGATTATTCGTAAAATGCTCGATTATGAAGTGTTATTTCTGACAGACAGGGGACAGTAAATTGGCTTTTAAAAACTGTGTTGTCTGTGAAACAGAGTATCATCAGAAATAAAAGGCAAGAAAACCACATTCAACTTAAAATATTAACAACAGCCTCGAAACACAAATGGAAGATATTTAATACAAATTTCCGCTAGCAGTTTTTACTTTGCCAAACACTGGGTTTGTACCAGAGACCATGCCAGCCTGCAAGCTTCACACCTGCAGCTACAGCCACCTGTACCTATCAGGTCAGCCCTTTAAGACCTGTTTCAAAGTGCAGTGCTGGACTCCAAACCCTGACATGCTCCTGCATGGTTTTTTTGGCAAGGAAGCTGCTTTTTGCATGTAGCTTCATGTAGCTTCCATGTTTCAGCCCTTCCTTCACTTAGAAAAATAAAGGATGGTGATTAAACAACTACAAAGAGATCTGTCACATGCGGAATTACATATTCTTAGACTCCCAACTTTTAATCCGTACTTCTCAATACCTGTGCTCTGGCATTTAAATTAGCAACTATATTAAGCAAAACACAAAGAGAGCAATTTCACCTCAGATCTAAGCACGACATTCTCCTCTTCAAGGTCCTTGAGTTTCTTTTGAAGAGAATCCAAATGAAAGTAGTTCTGGACGGAGGAGGAAGATTCATTCCTCTTCAGCCTTGTAATGAAAGCAACAGTTTAAACGCCTTTTCACCTGCATTAAGGCCGATCCCACAGAAGAACACACTCAACAAAGGTCTCAAAACCAGCCAAAGCCACATGAAATACAGCTTATTCATGCCAGGATGCTTAGGCAGCCATATATTTGCAGTGATTTTTAAAAGGGAACATTTTTAAGATTCATTTACTATTCCACACATTTCCAATGGAAAAGTTACTCAGCCGAGGCTAAGAGAAAGGGAGCCACCTTACCACAGGTAGCAACCCAATAGCTTCCCGATTACTGGTGCACATGCTTCACCAGATTGCAGCAGTAACTCTGCAAGGGAGGGCAGAGAGTCTTTCAGAGCCTGTGATGCTATTCAGCCAGCTAATTGCCTGGAACCCCGGCTTTAAGCTATGCTTTATATCCCCTTCCCTCTGCTAGCACTATTTCCATAGTGCCTTCAGGCCCTTCAAGCACAAAGGTCACACACACAGAACATTCTAGCACGGTGTACAAAGGTATGTGGCATAACAGGGTGCTGTAAGTGGGACCTGTCTGCTTCACCACCACAGTGACCTAGTTCCTGTGGAAGTTACAGTGCTGTGTCAGCAGTCTCCCTGTGTACTCTCCCCTTTCAACTTGTGTTGGCACCCAAAGAGCCAGCTGGTCCCATGCAAATCCCTCCAGCTGGTGCCATACACCAAGTCCACAGTCCCATGCATATTTCCAACTGATACAGGGATCATTTTACTACTTTTCAAAGCTATTAAGTTATCCAAACGGCCCATGCTCAGTATCAGAGAAAGGTTCAACACTGTAGAATGGTTAACTTACGGGGTGGAACAGATGGACTCTGGCTCACTTTCTTCAGCAGCACTGGTGTAGAACTGGAGCAGCTCATCTTTCATGCAGAGCTCATGCCGTAACTGAGAAACCTGCATGAAGAAAGAGCTTGCAGATCAGTAAGTTGATTTTCTAGGCACATTTTTAACTAAACCAACCACAAACTAGCTAGCTGTTCATCCTCCAAGCATCATAATCAAGAGGCCAAGACTAGAACAGACCAGAAACAACTCCTTGATTTCTTTGAAAGAAGGAAAAGTGCACCTTTGAAATTAGCCATTGAATGTCTTTTTCTGGAAGTTCAAAAAACATAATTATCCGTTGCACTTAGGCATGTTTCTCTTTTACCTTCTTTACAATAACCAAACTTGATTGACTATTGCATTAGTCTAGGTTCATATCCACGAAAACAGATATATTGCAATGATAATGCAAGAAACTAATGTGGCACAATCAAGCCAGACATCACTATTACCCATTTTATGTGATGACTGTCACCTTCTGCCTTGGATATAGACCTTGCAGACCTCAGATATAGACATTTCTTCCTCTCCAAGAGACTTTAGACAAAATTACTGAAATGCTGTTATAGTTATATTTGGGATTCAATTGCCTGCTGAGCTGCAGAACACCATTACACACTGGGAGGCTGGCATTCTGAGGCTGCTGCAAGGACTGAGGCTGAAGTCACTTTCTGGGTGTAGTTATTGCTGTAAACGATTCCAAAACATGAATCTAGGGAAAATAAAATCACAGAGCGGTTTGGGTTGGAAGGGGCCTTAAAGCTCCTCCAGCTCCAACCCCTGCCACGGGCAGGGACACCTTCCACTAGAGCA